>PVJH01003071.1:36324-151309 GCA_004026705.1 Nesogale talazaci | reverse complement strand
GGGCGGGGATGAGGTGTGGGCAGGGTACTGGTGGAATTTGAACTATAGCACTGGTCACATCGCACATTCAAAATCTGAATCTTCCCCAAATGGTTATGATGGTGTTCCCTCCCCGTTCTCCCTGAACTGGAAGACCACGTCAAGGCAACATTGCAAAATCCTTTTCCCTTTTAAGTTTTCATTCCAAGTTTACATCTGTGTTTGTTACCTTTTTATAAGAACTTAACTGACATTTGAGAATGTGTCTGTTTAAATTTCCATGTGTTTCTCTATACTGCTGAATTGTTAAGTAAGCTCCTAAAAGGGGGTAAAAATCCAGAGTAGAACTTGGCATAAGACACAGGGAGTTCACTGCCTGGGTGGAAGCCAGGCAGATGTTCTCAGATCCATTTTGCAGCCTTAGGGACAAGAGGACATATTCGGGTCTTGGTTTAGCCTCCTGCTGATGTTGCAGAAGAAAATGACTAGTAGTTGGTGGAGGTTATAGGACAAGAAGAGAAAGATAGCAGGTCTCTGGGAAACACCTGTGAGTGCAATACCTACCTAGAAGTGGGGTGGACGGTGTGTCAAGAAAAAGAACTAGGTAAAGGAACATTAATTATCACTGTGTTCTAACAGTTTATAGTTACATCAAGGACAGAATAAAAACAGAGAAAAAGGAACCTATCACACAATATGAATGTCAACAGATAACAATATCTGTACACTACTGACTACACCATTGCAACAACATCCTAGTATGGAATGGCACAATGTTCTGATGAACAATAAGACAATGTCTTCCTAAAATGCACATACAAACTTCTTGGGCCACTGTTTAATTTAGGTCACATGTTCTACATACCTGTTTCTTCTAAATCTGAAGGAATTAAGATAGATTAGTTTTGCATTTTGATGGATATTATTTGCCCCTGCTCTTAAAGACATGATTCAATCAAATGTGCAAAAGCTTCACTGAAATGGGCTGTATTTTATATATTTAAAGCTTGAACTTCAAATATAAGAACACTTTACAGTTAGAAACAAGGTTACTTTTAAGTAAACAAAAACTTCTTAAAGAACAGGCACAAGATTTTAGGGTGTGGCAGTCATGTGTTTATGTTTATTTTATGATTGAAATGTAGGGGTGGAATCTAACCTGTTAATCTGGAGATAGCCATTGAGTAGCCAATGAGGCCTCTATGAGGGCATGGCTTTCTCCTGAGACTTCTGGGAAATCTCATGATATTTCCCTCCTGAAGATGAGAAGCTATCTTCCCCAGTGGTTGGGGACGTAGTCTCAGAGATGATGAATCATGGACAAGACAAGATGGCAGCATCCGAGAAGCTAGAGAAGCTGGCAGGGAGACCACACAGCTTTGTCCTGATGGAGCCAGACTTCTGAAGCTGGGGTGGCCACATGGAGACTTCTGCCAGTGATGAGTTGCTTCTGCCACCATGGGATGCTGTTGATGGACCCTGAACCCTGGAAGTGAGGAGCCATGTGGAGACCCCTGCCAGCACCGTGATTCTGCGTCCACTGACCTGTAACTTCGTGAGTCAGGAGACTTTGTAGGCTGATTTCAGGCATATGAGTTAATATCGGACTTAGAACTTTGAACTGGACTAGGCTGGGATGTTTTCTCAATGTCCTGTTGCTCTTGTATATGAACCATACCCTTATATCCAATATGCAAGTCTATGAATTTGTTCCTCTAGTCTACCCAGACTAACACATTATGGTACCTACGGAGTGGGGTACTAGAGGAACAAATCATAAAGATGGAAAGTAGATGTATGTTTGACTTGTGCCTCATGGTATTGTTACTTCTTTGTCTAGTCAGAAGTCAGATATGGCCTTGCAGTTTACTGAGTTATTTTCTGGAAACAACGTGGGAAGTTAAAGTTTTGATTATTTTGTTTGGATGCTGGTTATTTCTTTATAAAATGGGGATTCTGCTCAAGGACAATGGCTAAGAAGGTCAGAATCCCTGACCGAAAGCAGGGATCTATTTTGATGCCTTCAGAGACCTAATTCAATGTTTTAGTGTAAACAGTAGTTTAGATAAGGATATAGATAAGCTTAATAAGTATTGACCTTGACTATTTTAAGAATTAAGTTTGATTTCTGATTATGCTGTTTATACTGATTTCTTATGCTTGTTATTGTATATATAAGGATGCATAGAAATGTTTACTGGGAAGTATGAAGAGTTTGCAAATCCAGTTACCTCAAGCCAAGAATTGACCTCTAAAGGGTTTAGGACTTAGCTTCAAAGACATCTCTGAAGAGATTAACCCCACCTTGTGCTTAGATGGGGTTAGGCCACACCTGGAAAGACTTCTCTGAAGAAATTAGTCCCACCCTGTCTTTTGGAGTACTCAGGATTCTTGTATTTTAAGAGAAGGTCGAACTGACCGATAAAGAAGGATAAAACCTGTTTCTTTGGAAAATCCTGGCTAGTGATTATTTTCAGAAGCGAAGGAATCTGGAACCATGAAGATAACTCCTCTCTGGGACTCAATGTTAAAGGAAACCTATGGCAGGCTGAAATGCTTGCTAGGTTTCCACCTGGATCTACTCTTTGAGTAGAAATAGGAGAACTGCAGCAATAAATATGCAGGTTGAATTTGGCCACTGACACCCATGGGATTTGGTGCACAGGAACTAGAGGAAATGAGAGAGTGGGTTGACTGGTCTGAAGTTCATGACCGAGCATGAGAGAGCTAGGCATGTTGAGAATGTGTGATGGGACCTTGGTCTAAAGGGAAGGTGACCAATGGCTATCCTGGTGAGGCTAAGTGTAAAAGCCCACATTGAGTTGACCAGAACCCGACCAGAGGAAGAGAAGTGATTTAAGTCTGTGAACTGGTGCATATCGTTGATGACTTTATGGATGGCCTGTCCTGATTTGACTCTGCTAATAGACACACACTTCACAAGTTTCCAACTGGAACGAAGATTCTTCACATTGAAAGATATGATTGTTTCCTTAGAGCACTGGGTTGGTTTAAGTGGACAATATAGAAATTATATACCCAAAATGGGGGAATGAAGGCATAAAGTGGTTGGTTTGCAAACTCTTATAGGTGGTGGAATATATATTCATAGGATTATAGGATCAAGGTGTAGATATTTTGTAACTACAACTGTAAGGCACAGGATATCTTTTGTTTTGTTCACCTATAGAATATTATTTTTAAATGACGGTGACACATGTTGAATTGTATGCATTTTAGTTTTATCCTATTAGGTATAGGTATGATTTTATTGTTTATTTGAAGGTTATATATGGTTACAGAGTTATGTGAAAGTATAAAATTAACAAGGGCTGGTCTGTGGCAGTCATGTGTTTATGTCTATTTTATGATTGAAATGTAGGGGTAGAATCTAGCCTGTTAATCTGGAGATAGCCATTGAGTAGCCAATGAGGCCTCTATGAGGGCATGGCTTTCTCCTGAGACTTCTGGGAAATCTCATGATATTTCCCTCCTGAAGATGAGAAGCTATCTTCCCCAGTGGTTGGGAGTTAGTCTCAGAGATGATGAATCATGGACAAGACAAGATGGCAGCATTTGAGAAGCTGGAGGAGCTGGCAGGGAGACCACACAGCTTTGCCCTGATGGAGCCAGACTTCTGAAGCTGGGGTGACCACATGGAGACTTCTGCCAGTGATGAGTTGCTTCTGCCACCATGGGGTGCTGTTGATGGACCCTGAGCCCTGGAAGTGAGGAGCCATGTGGAGACCCCTGTCAGTGCCAGGACTCTGTACCAACTGACCTGTGACTTTGTGAGTTGGAAGGAGACTTTGTAGACTGATTTCGGGCATATGGGGTAATATCAGACTTAGGACTTTGAACTGGACTAGGCTGGGATGTTTTCTCAATGTCCTGTTCCTCTTGTATATAAATCGTTCCCTTATATCCAATATGTGAGTCTATGAATTTGTTCCTCTAGTCTACCCGGACTAACACAGGGTCCTGAATATGTTACATGGGTCTGAGTCCCAGTGGCATAATGGTTGAGTGCGGGACTGCAGCCCATTGGCTTTTCGGTTCAAATCCAGCAGCAGCTCTCCAGAAGCATGGCTGGATAGCTCCCATGACCACCAGAGGGCAGTGATTCCCACCCCCCCCCCCAAAAAAAGAATGAAAATGTTACATGACTGAATCAAATTTGAATGGATGTGCCAGGCCACACACTATCTATGCACAAGTATAGATATATAAATCAATATACAATATGGGGAAATGAAAGTTCATCTCAAAAGATTACCTCTAGATTCAAAAGGGATAGTTAGTGGGAGAGGGAGTGGCTCTACATTATGATTTAGGGAAATTGCAGTCACTTGTGTCCTGGTAATTGCAAGTGATCATTCAAAGTTATATAAGGAATTGTTCCCAAACTTTAAGTGTGCATATGTTACTACATATTTATGGGAGTTCAAATAAGAACCATCCCAAAACAACAAATATCGAAAATGCCTACAATTTTGCAGGCTGTGAGATGAAGGAGTCAACTACTTGTTCAAAGGACTGGGAAATGCCCCTTGCCACAAGGCTCTGAGGCTCACTTCCCCTACAAACGACATTTACTCATTTGAATACAGACTGCCCTCTCAAAAGGTGGGGAGATTGCAGTTGAAACTCACAACAAGTTCCTCTATATAAGGCAAGAAGAAGAAATGTATTTGGCAACCAAGTGTTTTACATACTTTGCGAAGCCTATGAAGTCTTCATGGTTGGTGTTGATGTAGGAGACCTGAATGTCAATCAGTAGCAGTACCTGTAAATAAAAGAAAAATACTCTATTGAACAGTCCTATTAAAAATCCCAAGCATTAATCGAGCAATTATCTGCAAATTGTTTGCATTTACTTTGTTAAAAGAATGCCTTATCTAGAATGAAGTTGTATTTTATTAGACTAATTATTTCACTCTAAGATCAGGAATTAAAAAGATACCTGGAAAATATGCCCTAGCACCACATAAAGACAACAGAGCTAACATCTATGGGCATGTACGTTTTGCTAAACTAACACCGAGATGCTAGAACTTT
This sequence comes from Nesogale talazaci, assembly GCA_004026705.1. Lineage (NCBI taxonomy): Eukaryota > Metazoa > Chordata > Mammalia > Afrosoricida > Tenrecidae > Nesogale > Nesogale talazaci. The sequence goes on along the minus strand of PVJH01003071.1, from coordinate 146,272 downwards.
CTGTTCTGCAAGAATGTAGGACTAAGTTCAGAAGACAGTCACAAGTATCTTAAGGGAGCTTCTAAAAGTTCATGGAAAAGTGGAGTAAAAAGATAATGAAATTTCCCCCAAACTTTTTGAAGCCCTCTTGTGTAACAAGAGGCAGCATGGTGGGTTGCTCAGTGGTCTGCAAGTGCTGCAGTTCGAGGTCATTGGCAACTCCAAAGAAGAAAAGTGAGTCTGGGGAAGCCGATATAAGGTCACTATGAATCACACTCAACTCGAAGGCAGTGAGCTTGGTGACCTGGTTTTTAATAAAAAGACACATGGCAGAGAAGACAACAAGTGACTGTGCTGAACTTCTGCTCCTGTTCGCAAGACCGCCTCTCATTTGTTCCTGTCCATCTTCTTCTCTTTCTTCTAGCTCCTTCTGGGAACTTCTTTTCACAAAATGCATCTTACCAACCAACTCCGAAAGATGATATAAAAGTTAAAAAAAGTCTCCTGAGGGCAATAAATATCCACAACCAAATTAATAAAAATGAGTGCTTCTGGCAGGTCTCTGAGGAAGTGACATCTCCTCACAAGGGTCTTCCATGCCCATTTCCACTCGGGTCCCTTGCTTTCTATCCCCTTAGTCTGCCTTATTTCCCCATGTGGCATGTCCCGCTCTCTGGACAGTGAAGTGTTTACAACACAGGGACCTCATCTGTTCCAGCACACACTATATCTTCAGTGCCTGGTGCATCAGCTGCATTCAGTCAAGATTTGCAAAGGGATTAATTGAATGGATGTGCCAGGCCACACAAAAATATTATAATGAACTGAGAGGCTCAAAGATTCCAGGTCCCTCTGCTGAAAATATTCTTCAGTGGGGAGATGAGGAAACTGAGGGAGAGAGAGAGGGAGGTGGAGCAACCAGAGACTGGAAGAGAGAAGATTTGTGATAGCAGTATTCAAAATGAAGTTCCATTTGCTGTAAGAATCCTTTAGTGCCCCCCAAGAAGCCACGGCTGGAGCTATGATGCTGAGACCTGGGGGGGTGGGGAATAAGGGTGCTTGTCTCAAAACTCCTAGAATGGTGTACCTTCACTTGGCAGTATAGGCTGCAAAAGGTTGGTGGTTGGATCACTACAAAAGGGAGAGACACCTGGTGATGTCCTCTCACAATGATTAGAGTCTAATAAACCCACCATATAACTGTCAATCTGTTGCATGGTAATGGCTCACCCAAGATCCATATTTAACACAAACTCTCCACCATAAAGCAGATTCTGACTCAAAGGGGACCTATAGGACAGACCAGAGCTTCCTTTGCAGGTTTCTGAGACCATAAATCTTTATGGGATCAGAAAGCCTCCGATTTCTCCCAGGCAACCACTAATGATTTCAAACTGCTGATATTCAGTTAGCAGGTGGGAGTGTATTATTATTCTCATGTGATCTATACATCATAATTGTTATTTTCTATCCTTATATGTTCACCAAAGGCACCTTATACTTTTTATTTGTGATATTTACCATCAATATAATTATTTATCTACTCCTTTATTTGATGTTGCTCTCCACTGCAAGACTGTGTGTCCCATGGGAACAAAAATTGTATTTGTCTCATTTATCATTTTATCTTCAGAATTTAGCAAGCTGCATATAGTAGCTATTCAATAGGTGCCTTTAGCTATCACGCATCAGCTTGAGGAACAGTTTCCTTTAAAGGGAGCAAGTAAACCCTATAAGATTATTATATATAGTCACTTACTATTGTTTCTGATTACTATAGATTCTGAGACGTTGCATTAGCAGCTAACTGCAAGTGGTCATCTGACTAACCCTTACTGTCAGTAACAAGTGTTCCTGGCAAAAAAAGATTAAATGAATCAGCCCAGCAGATTATTATGCCCCCCCAAACTTAAAATACAGTCAAGAAACATGGACTAGTGGGTCCATAACATCATAGGTTTTTTTGGTTTTCTTTAACATTTATATTGAAGTATAATTCACATGTTATACAATTCAATGGTTCAAATAAAACAGCATTGTGCAATCACCATCACAACTTGAATACAATTTTCTCGATTTTTAGCTAGTTCCCCATGTCTTCCCAAACTCCCCTGCCAGAATCCTAAGAAACTATGTTCCAGTTACTGACTCTCCTGGATTTCGCAGGATGGGAGAAAGACAGGCTTTTCCACCTTGTCAAGGATCACAGTCTCAGAAATCCTGCCCTAAGCAGTTGCTGTCAGTCACAACAACTCATTGGCAGTGAGTCTGCCTTTCCGGTTGTTGTTTTCTTTTCATATAAATAAAACCCTCTGAAACTCCTCCTGACAAGAAAGGCAAAATAAAATATCATAATGTTCTGAGGTTTCACATGACTGGATACAGTTTTCTGTTTTGTGTCTTTAAAAAGAAAGATTGAAGAATTGGAAGGGACGATCATCATTAAGTTATTTGCTACACTGGCCTCATTCTTCCCACCATAAGACTGGATTCTGTTGAATGCTAGACTCCCACAGACATTTGGCTGGGAATTTGCACAGATAAACCATAATATGTAAGCATAAATAAAGTGTTGCCACCATAAGGAACAAAATATCTGCATAATTCTCAACCATGCCAAAGACTGTCATGAATATCTTGGATGTTTATACACATTAACTTGGAGAGCAGTATAGGAAAAATGTCAGGGAAAAAAGTCAAAGCTATGGCTGTTCTCATTCATATTCCTGGAAACTAGGAGTCTGTGTTCATCCTAGGAAAAGAGCCAGGTCACTTGGGGGGAAGAAAAGGAAAAGAGAAAAAAAACATGTTTTTACTTATTTTTCTTTAGTTTCTCACTTCTGTTTTTCACCTACCCTCACTACATGCTTAGCTGAAGACAAATACAGCTACCCCCTGAAGCCATGATGGGTCACAATCTTAATCACCGAGACAGGCATTTAGATACATAGAAGAGCCTGGAGTCATATCTGGCACACATACCTATCCAAAGACCCCTGTGGAAGACAAAAGCTCAGACACATTTATAGTGTTTCGAGTGCTGCCACTCATAAAATGTTTCCCCCTAAAACTTGCACATTGGTAATTTTATTAAAGGGTGGGGGGTGGAGCTGTGGAGTAAGGAGTGAGGTGGAAGGCAGCAGAACTGTCCTGAGTGTGGAGCTTACAGCATCGAGGACAGCATCCAACGGGGGTGGGAAGCCCCCGAGAAACCTAGTAGCCATCTACATTGTCCTCCATCCTTCAGACTGTGAGCCACAACACCAAGAGGCTCTGCTTCCCGCTGCCCACCGCCCACCACATTCTGTGGCTGTGCCACCTGTCTGCCCGAATCAGCGTCAGTCTGGTCAGGACCATGGCTACATGGATCTTGTTATCAAGGTCTACCTAAAGGATGTACACCCCAAATTTCCTGAGGGAGGGAAGATGTCTCAGGACTTGGATAGTCAGAAGATTGTGGATGTGGTGGAATTCCGAGGAGCAAGCGGGTTGCTCACTTATGCTGAGAAACGGAGTTTTCACATTCAGCCAACAAGAACTCCCCCTACCAGAACTCTGAGTGGCAAACCAACAGGGAATGATTCCCAGTGGGGCAGGGATCGCCCAGACGTTACAACTGAGCGGGGTCATCCTAAAAGACCCTGAAAAACCAACCCAGTGCACCCTGCTATTTGCCAACCAGACAGAAAAGGACATCATCTTGTGGGAGGACTCGGGGGAACTACAGGCCCAATATCCCAATCGCTTTAAGCTTGGGTTCACCCTGGATTGACCCCCAAGAGATTGGGCTTTGTGACTGCCAACATGATCCAGGAGCATCTGCCCACCCCAGGAGGGGATGTGCTGATCCTGCTCTGTGGCCACCTCCAGTGGTGCAGCTGGCCTGCCATCCCAACTTGGCAAACTGGGCTGCTCACGAAAGATGTAGTTCACTTACTGAGCACCCTCCAGCTCCCCTGGCCCCATTCCCTGGTATTGTCCCCAATCAGGACCCTACTGCTATAATCCCTGGATACCTTTTCTTATAGAATTAGCTGCTTGTGTTCTACTCTGCCCTAAAATCGAGACACTGTCTACAGGGGCCGCATCCCTACTGCCCATGGAAGAGGATTAAATGTAGAGTGATTCCCTGGAAGGCCCTCCAGCTCTCCCTGTGATCAGAAGTCCCCGCCCACCCAGCCCAGCAAGCAATCTCTTCCATGGGGTCAGAAAGAAGGGAACATGTGCATTTATTCCAAGACAGACTAGTTCTTTGATAGTGTCACAGGCTCACTTACTCTGTGATGAAAGGCACAATCCAGGCAGTGACATCACTTAATATTTGGTGCTTTACTCATAGGCAAGTTCTTCATGGATAAGTGCATGTTGAGCAAAAGACTGTAAAAGTCGTGAGATTATAGAAGAGGGAACAATTTCTTCAGTTCTCCAGGCCTCAAGGAAAAGGAGGCTAAGATAGATGTATCTCTGTCCCCTTCTCCCTCTCTCTGCCCCTGCTCAAGCCACCCAAAAAATGCTGGTTGGGGAAGAAACCTTTGGCTATGCAAATAAATATGGGCATCACTCTCTGTGTGATACCAAAAAAAGGAAAAGGGGGGGGGGTAAGGAAAAGACACAAGTACATAAACACCAGAAAGCAATTTTGGTGAAAGACCTAAAGAATGGGCCTTTCTCTGACCAGCTCCTTCAAAAGCACCCAAAGCAGCAGAATTCAGAAATCCCATGTGAGTTTTTATCAATCCCTATTTATCCCTACCTCCAAGCACACTTAAGGAAGGAATTAATCATGACATCAGAACTGCAGATGGAAGACCACTTCCCATGGAAAAAAAAAAAAAAGTCAGGAAAGACTTTAAAAAAAAATCATTTCGGACTGAACCCCGGTGGCGTAGTGGTTGTGTGGGGGACTGTGGCCCACTGGGTTGGTGGTTCAAATCCAGCGGCGGCTCCACAGGAGCAAAGGCTGGACCTCCTACTCCCACCAGAGGGCAGTGATGCCCCCCCAAAAGAAATCATTTCTACTATGTGTTATGAGGAGCCGTGGGAGCAGAGTGGGTTATGAGTTGGGCTGTTAACACAAGGTCAGCAGTTTGCAATCACCAAGCTCTCTGTGGGAGAAGAGTGAGGCTTTGTGCACTCCTAAAGATCTGCTACTCAGAAAACCACAGGAGCCCTCAGCTCTACCTGACAGGTCCCTGTGGGTCAGAATGAATGCGATGGCAGCGAGGGGTTTTTGGATGCATGGGAACAATAACAAAAATAACTAACCTTAAAAGCTAAGAGCTGTACTTGAAGTACTTCATCTTCACAAAATGCCCATGAATTACCTATCATGGGTACCCCACTTTTAGACAAGTAAATTAGGACATAGCGATGACATGTAAGCTTTCTAAGGTTACAAAATAAAAATAGGGTAGAACTTGGATTCAAACCCAGGAAGTCTGACCCCAGAGCCTACACTCTTAGCTGCCATGTTAAGGTTGAGTATGCCATTTTATTTAAAAAAAAAAACACATGAAAAGGGCAGTGATGCCCCCCCCCAAAAAAAAAGAAAAAACATGAAACATGTTCATGTTCTGAAACATGAAACAGGCACAAACAAGTGATTTAGTTGTGATCACAGAGATAAGGTTAGATTCCACAATTTTTAATCAACATTTTTAACACAGACTTCTCCAAAAGTCAAGTAGAATGTACTAGGCTCTAAAGTGATTGACTTATTTGTTTTAGGTCAGGAGCATGACTGGTGTCATAACTTCAAGTCTTCTAAGCACAGCAGGTGTGTAGAAGGCTATCTGTCCCTCCCTTGGAATGGTTTCATTGGCATACAAGTTACAAAATCTCATTTTATTCCCTTTTGGCTATTGTTAGTTGAATATTATCTTTAAAATGGTGAGGGAAAGGCTCATTAGAACAATGATTAAAAATGAGTCCTATAGTGCAAGCAGAGAGCATGGTGAAACTGGATATATGCTCAGACAACTTCCAACCTTCTGGGCTTCCCTCCCTCTCTGCACTCCTTCCACACATACCACAAACACAGTATGTTTTAGTCTCTCTGCTGGAGGCTTCTTTGTCTTTGATTATGTCTTCTTCCCTCTCCCCATTCCCTGCTCTTTCCCACCCAATTCCCAGGAAATCACCAAACCTGCCTGGATTTGCTAACTTCGAGGGGATTCCAGGGACCACATACAGCAATACTTCAATGTTGAGAACAAGAGTCCAAAGGGATTTGCTGAAGAACATGCTGTTACTTTATGGAGAACATGTAGCCGTAGGCCTGCTCTCTCTCCACAGCTTCACATTTGGAGTTGTCATTGAAGAGTTATTGGAAATCCCTTGTATTTTCTATTACAATCTTTTTCTTAAGTAAATTAGGTTGGGGGTGGGAAAGAATCTAGTGAAAGTGAAAGAACCTTTTGTTTTCATATAGCATTTAACTTTTCAAGTGAATTATCCTCACTTGAAAAATAGTCTTTCTAAATCACAGAACTAGGATTAGCAGTATTAGACAATGTCAAGGCCACTACTACAAAACATGCACATTTATCACCCTCCCCCCCAAAAAAAGTTAGACCCATTTAAAAATGTCATTCTTAGAATTATTTTTTTCTCTAATTAGATTCCAAGGAAAAGTTGTGCTCACGCTTCTAAAGGGGTTAAAAAAGAAAAAGAAAACGCAAAATATTTTGTATTACATTTTAGGAGATGATGAACATCCAGAAGCACGTTGTAGGTCCAGGTCCAGCAAGAAAAAAGAATACCTGCTGCCTCATTTCACCCACTCTTCTGTCATCTGTCCCTCTGGGATGGGGGCCATATATTGATCATTGTGATCAGTTCCTCCTTACCCTCCAAGTATAGCTACTTGTCCTGAGGGAGTTATCTATTCTGGATTCCCTGTGTTGTGCACTCTTGTCTGTACCAGTATACATGTCCTGAGGTCTAACCAGATTTGTAAGATAGAATTGGGGTCATGGTAGTGGAGGGGGAAGGAATCATTAAAGAACTAGAGGAGGATTGTGTGTTTTGTCGGTGCTATACTGTATCCTGACTGGCTCTTCTCTTCCTTGTGGCTGTTCTGTCAGGGAGTGTCCCATTGACTACTGGCGGGCTTTGGGTCTTCCACTCTGCCATCCCTCTAATTTCCATCAATATGCTTTTTGTCTGTTTGTTATGTTTTGCTTTGCTTTGTTTGGGGTCTTTGATGCCTGACACCTGACCCCATCGACACCTTGAGTTCACACAGGTTGGTGTCCTTGTTCCATATAGGCTTTATTGCTCCTGAGCTAAATGACCGCTTGTTTATCTCTAAGCCTGTAAGGTCCCAGATGCTCTATCTTTTGATAGCCGGACACCATCAGCTTCCTTTGCCACATTTGTTTATTTACAAATATGTCATAACATATATAAGACATTAGGTGCAATAGCCAATCAAAACCCAATTGCTAACAAGTTGATTCTAAGTCATGACAACCTCTTATGTGTCAGAGTAGAACTGTGCTCTGTGGGGCTTCCCAGGATTGATTTTCCAAAAGCAGATTACCACACTATTCTTCTGAGGTGCCTCCGGGTGGATTCAAGCTCTCAATCTCTTGTTAGTATTCAGGTGTGTTGATCATTTACGCTTCCCAGGGGCTCCAGTATAGTGACATAGGTATAGCATTAATAAATCAGTAAAATAAATCTATCATGTTGTGTACGCAGCTATGTTTTTCTCTTCTTGTTAAGGGACAGGCTGTTGGAACCACCAGATTTCACCAGAGGCAGACCTTCTTCCCACAAGGACCACCTTTCTCACCAAGTCAGATCTCTCCTTACCTGGTCCTTTGTCTTCCCTTCTCGATCTCGAATGTGGTTAGCAACAATTCTTTCTGTTTCCTCGCAGAGTCTGGGGAAGTTAGCCAGCTGTCAAAGAAAATAGATATGAGTGTTAATACTCAAAAAGTTATACCACAAAAAGGAGAGAGAGAGATAAGTTATACATTCTTACAGCAATGCCAAGCTAGAATTCTGGAGAGGAAAAAGTAAATATTATGAACTTCTAAAGTTTGGGAGTGTGATGGAAGAAAGCCCACAAACAATAGTCAAAAGTAACCTGGTGGCCAAAGAGCAATGCTTGAGAGTCAGTAGAGTAATTCTCATGAAAGAAAAGGTACCCAGATAGCATCTAACACTCTGTTCTATGGGGCAGGAACTTAATCAACTTCAAAGATGAATGAAGTAGACACGAGTATTGAAAAGAGAAGATCACACTAACATTTATAGAGGCCTTAGCACAAGCAAGACTGTATGCAAGATACCACATGAATTTCCTCATTCAATATTCACATCGATAAAAGACACAGTTCTTTACCAGCAATCCCACTTCATAGGGGAAGAGATTGGAGCACAGAGAAAGGAGTTAACTTGCCCAGGACTAGACATCTCATAAATACAGGACCAGAATTCAAAGCTGAGGGCTTGAATTCCAGAGCCCATGGTCTTAGCCATTACTCTTAGCATGAAAAATGACCTTTATTTCCTTTTTGAAGTCTCCCCATGTGTGTGGGAGGGGGAGGGAGGTCATGTTTTTTTTTTTTCAGTACAACGTGAGAAATGGCTCGGAGCAATTGTTTGCATCATCTACATACTGGAGGCAATTCTCTAAGATGCAGTTAGCAAACATTACTTAATAATGATAGTTAAAAAAATAAAATAATAATGATAGTTAAAGAAGAAATAAAAAAGACAGGATGATCTCAGAATGTGGACAAAGCCTTATCCAGAAGGAGAACATATTCAAGTGGAATTTGTACATATAGAGGCACTGGGGAAAGTCCATGCAAAGAGTGAGGAGGATGGTGCTGAAGTTAAACCAGAAAGGTCAACCATGACCAGACCAGGCAACTAACTCCTTGTCGGCCTGGCCACTGGATCGCACAGGAAATGATGGTGGGTTGGACTGGGAGGGCAGCAGTGAAACACCGGAAAGAGGGGGCTCATTCATGGTTTGCAGCCAAAAGTTTAATGCTCATGCTACAAAAAGCACTCGTAATGAAGAAAAATGACACACCGGATATGAGAACAGGCAAAGATCATGATACTAAGAAAACACCAATAAAAGAAATGTAAGTCAATAAGCAAAAGAAAAAGATCTAAGTAAACAATGCAAAAAAAAAGGCAATTAACTATATCTTGGCTGATTGTTATCATCTTTTTATAAGACTTAATGCTAGACGAAGATATAATGAGAAAGGTACATCCAAAAACTGCTCAACAAATGTCTAGAAAGGGATTGGTAATATGTTTCAAGAAGTTTTAAAATAGAAATATTCATCAATGCAAGTGCTTCACCTGCAGGATTCTGAGTTAAAATGGCAAAGACACTTGTCACTCTGTCAGTGTAATATAAAGGAAACAAAACTCCATCAACCACCTTAATATTCAAAGCTATTAAAGTGTATCTATTTTAAGGTTATTATACAGACATTTCAAACCACATTTAAAAATAAAATCTAGTCATATAATAAAGTGTTTACAAGATAATACTAAATGAGGAAGATCTGGTTAAGAAATACAATGTGTATGTGAAATACAATATCTTTGATGTCCCTCAAAGATCTAGTGCAACAGCTTCAAAAATCTCAAAATTCATGAATGATCTGATAGCAGAGTAAACTTCTCCAAACTTTGAAGAAGTTAGAATGAGGCCTCTCTGCGACACAGTACCTCCAAAGTCACTGGGCAAACCAATGTACAGCATAGTATGCATGAAGCACACTGACATCTCGTTAAAAAACACTCTGATACTTCAGGGGACCATCCCGATCACACGACCAAACATAAATGTCAAATCCCTTAATGCTATAAGTGTGCTATCAATGCACAAACAAAGACCTATGGGGAGAGGGGGAATAACTATAATGTATTATTGCCAGTGATAAATTCTTCAAATTATACGGCTATGCATAATTTTCTTTTGTATAATTCTTATTTTCTACATTTTTCTTAAGGTATATAGTGTTTTATAACAACATCACAAGAGCCTAGTCATCTGACTGCCATGGTCTTCACAAAAATGTGTCTGTTCACAAAGCCACCTACTGGCACTCCTGTCTGAATAGATGCATGCTTATTTCAGGAGCTTAAGGCAGGATAAAAATGAAGCTTCCAAATCCAGGTTTGGAAACAGTCTATGGAAATTTCCTATCACCCTAGAAAAATGGCTTTTTACATGCTAAGGATCTGCAATTTGTATTTTGCAAGGATTATAAAAGGCTTTGGAATGTGAAAGGCAATTGATCAATTCAGATAGCTGATCAAAACAGGTCCTTCTGCTTAAGTGTAAGCCTGGCGAGTATATCTGGCACTAACTCCTGTTGCAGACCACAAGAACAGTTGTTCCTTACCTGCATGCAGTCGGCATGTTTAACTATTGGGATATGCTGTGGTCTTAATGACAGGCTCAGGAATACAGAATCGAATTGCTGCTGAGACGTAGCAGTGATCTACAAAGAGGGAGGGAATGCCTTCGGCAACAATTAGCAGTGGATTACCTTAGAGGGTTGTGTTCAAGCACCAAATATTGGCAGTCTAAGTACTTATGCAGAAATGAAGTACTTGATAGACAAAAGGCCCCAGGCCAATACATAGGTATTATTAAGTCAGCGAAGTGACAAGAGAATTCCACTAAGTGGACTCATCTCAGATAAATCTTCAAATTACCAACTCCACTAGGAGAATTTCTTTTAATTACTTAGTTCTTTTCGTTTATTTTGTTATTGCTGAGAATGGGAAAGAAACACACAGGAAAGCATACACCCACCTATTCGACAATTTTAATACATTCTTGATTACATTCTTCAAGGACTTTATTTTATTAAATTACCCCTCCCCATTAACAAAATTCATTAAAAAATTGCTCACAAATGCTGTTAATGCATTTGAACAAATGCAGATCATTCTTCAAAGAGATTAATGCTCAAAGGCAGGTATGTTTTGTTAACTAGACAAGTAAAACTATGGCTTGGTTTTAAGAAGACTTCAAGGTGATATTTTTAATTTAAGGTTTAAATATTATTTCAGGGCAATAGTTTGAGGGGTTCACCTGATGTTCCAGGTTCTAGGCAGTATATAGTCTGTAATAATATGAAACTTTGTTCTGCATTTCCCCTTTTTAATTAATATTCTTCTAGAAAATCTACAGTCAAAATACTCAGTAATGGTAGTCTGACACCATCTAGTGTTTCTGGTCCCATGGCAAAGGCGGCAGTTGTTAAAGAAGCAACTATTATCCCATTCCATATCCTCCTTCTATTCCTGTCTCTTCTGCTGCTGCTCCAGGCAAATAAACACGAATTGTTATTCCTTGGATGGTCCCGTATAAGCTGTTAAAACACCAGACACAATATAACCAAACCAGCAGGTTGAACAGAAGCACAAAACATGTTATTAGGTCAATTAACTGAGATGCTCATAAAAACATGACCTCCAAACTCCAAACCAGGTTAAGGTTGTATCAGTCTCAGCATCTACTCATTACTATTGTTATAAATGTACCTATGACATAACTTTTGTCAATTTACCATTTTACAGGTGTACAATTTAATGACAACAATTCTAATAATCAACTATGAAATCCTACCCTTCATCAAGGTGCTACTTCCATCACTGTTACTCCCTCTGGTCTTTTCTTCCTGCCCTTAGTAACCTCTAGTAAACTGTATACATTTTCCTTGTCTCCGTATTGTCTTATCTAAACATCTGCCTCTCAGTAGTTCATGTGTTTCACTCAGTATAGCATCTCCCAGCCCCATCTATATGATAGCATCTCTCAAGACCTCCTTGCTCTTTCTGTCTGTATAGTTTTCCATCAAGTTGAATAGACATTTCACCAAGAAGGGCACCCAGATGACCACCAAGCACAGGAAAAGATGAACAGTATCAATGACAGCCATTTCACTTTCACTAGGCTGGCTAAGATTAAAAACAAAATAATCACAACAAGACTCATTAGGAAGTAATGAATGTTGGCTTGGATCTAGGAAAACGGAAACACCTGTCCAGCACTGGATGGGACACAAAATGGCACAACCTTTGTGGAAAACAGCATGGTAGTTTCTTAAAAAAAAAATTATGAAAAGAATGATCATAGGATCCAGTTTTGGCACCCCTAGGTATATAGCCAAAAGATTTTTCATACAATCTGCTTATGGTACAGATAGGAAGAAGAAGAAGAAGAAGAAGAAGAAGAAGAAGAAGAAGAAGAAGAAGAAGAAGAAGAAGAAGAAAGGTTTATTAACAGTAAAAGTAATTTCTGATTAGGATATCTACCAGGGCTTTTATTAGCTAATTCAACTAAGTCACTGCTCAGGATAAATGACCTTTCACTTAATTTTAAAAGATACTCAACTCTAATTGCTCAGTTCAAATACTCTCCATGATTGTCTTTTGTTTAGGGTATAATCATAGTTTGTACATCCATTTTAACTGTTAGCAATTTCCATCTATTTTTCTCTGAATAAGGAATCAAGGGTTAAGTTATAAGAATGTGTTCATTTTGTCAAAGCCATAAAACACTCTAATAAGATGTGTCAGTATTGATGTAGAAAGCACCACCTTTAGGTCTTTATTCCTGCAGTGTTTAAGTATTGTGCAAATTGATTTATAGAGGGACAGAAATTAAGGTCTTGCTATTGGTTGTAATAATGTCTGTTTTTTAATTTCATGCCAGCAATTCACTTAATAAATATCCACTGGGCAGTTCTTATTCATCAGTTGATGTGCAGCAATGTCAAATCACTCAACACTTTAAAACCACCCAATCTTGAATGGCAGGTAGACTATTTGGATAAAATACCAGACAAAACAGAAATATTTATACACACACGCACACACATGAACCACAGGGAAAAACAAAAAGAAATAAATGACCAAATCTGCTCAGAGAAGTCCTCAGATGGAAACTTATTGAAAGGTAAAGTGCTTATAAATAGTCCTTTGTTCATAGTACATGGACTAGCTTAAATAATAATAGGAATCAATGGAGAAATATTATATATGACTTTCTAAATGAAAACCTCATATAGCTGATTCTAAGAGAAAAATTTTAATTGCACATTTTCATTTTCTGAAGTAAAGCAGAACTATAACTTTAAAAATATATGAAAACATATTTTAATGATATCAAATAAATTAAATGCTTTTAGGGTAGGGTTTAATTATTCTAGTGTAGCACAATATAAAAATTTAATCCTAAGCAGAGAGCATATTTTCCTTAGGGGAGAAAAAATCACTTGAAAGATATTTCTATCTAATAAAATGAAAATTATATGCCTATAAAATGTATTAGCCATTTATTAATAAGATTATGAAATTCATACTATGAGGTTGCTCTTGGAACAAGTAGGAGACTGGGCAGCATTTCTATAGCTTCAAAAATAACTAGTTTGGTGCTTGGAGCAAAGACTCAGGTTATTCGGTCACCATCTGTTCATCGTTCTCTTGCAAACATGGCTGAGAAAATAAACTAGCACCAGAACAAAAGTCCCTTATGAGCAGGACTTCAGTTGACTGGTTTGGCCTACCTAAAAGATACAGGGTTTGCTTTTATGAAATGCTATAGACCTTCACATGCTGACTACTTACCACAACTTGAGTAACAAATACTGATTTCACTACTCAGAGAGGAAACAATAACCTCATCCCATTCTCTATGTATTAAAACGGAAAAATCCTACTTGTCTATGGCTTAATGTGAGATTTATTCAGCACCTGAGAAATATTCATCTTGGCATACTACATTTGCTATGGGGGGAAAAAGAAAAAATAGAGATATGCAGAGTTACAAGAAGGATGGAAAAGAAGAAGCAATTGTAAGTGAAAAGATCAAGAAATAGTTTCTCTACATTCACAGAGTGAAAATAGTATTTAAGGGGTGTTCTATATTTTAAAAGTCACACTTGGGACAGCCAGGAGACCTAAAAAAATGCTTACAGAAAGGATAAAGGATCGCCCCCAAGTGATTTGAAGTCAAGAGAGCAGAGAAGCACTGTGAGCTCTGCTCTGAATGAGCAAGACACAAATCTCGGCTCCACGTATTTTCTACAAGTGATAGGAGAAATTGGGAGGCATGTGATAAAATCATTTTCTAAAGAGAGGAATGATGAAAATGTTGATGTTGCTTGGCAAATGCTAAGAAGTAAAGCCAACGTTTGGTGAAATATGATGAAAAGATCATCAGAAGACACACCCTTTTACTAAGCCATTGAGAATAAATGCAAATAGAAGATCAGGGTGCGGTGGACACTGCATCAAAACAACACCTCCAGGTAATAACCAGCTTTTCGTTTCTTCTTTCTTCTCAAGTTCATCTCTGGTAGACATATTAATGAGCAGCTAAAATGGAAAAAGAAAAATCGCAACAGGAGGCAAGAAGAAAATCAGGCCCCAAAGTAAATTTTAGATTAAGAATTTATTGTAAAGATCATAAATCCTTTAATGAATTTTGAGATTCACGGGCCTGGTTCCTATCCCTTAAAAGACAAGTTTAAGCTTGAATTCCCTTTAGTACCCAATAAAAGGTCCAAACTTTAATAATCAGCTTGATTTGAAACCTGAGTACCATGCCCTACTACACAAGGTATCTGCTATTATGCATGGCACAGCACGGGGTTTGTTCAACTGGCCAAATGTTAGCATATGTAAAACACGTGCCATTCTGTACAGGCACAAACTAGCACTCATCCATCCCAGACCTAAAGGAGAAAAGATTCACGATGCCTCTGAGCCAATGTCTTACAACACAGAAACTCACAAACGGGTGTTTCAGACAAACTAGTGGTCACCTGCTGAGTCAATCGATGGGATTAAATGTATTCTTTTCATTATTCAGTTAATACTGAAAACCTAGGTGTCTTAGAGGTTGCAAGAAGACCAGTGAGTTCATAAGCCAAGTACCTACCCTCTCTGAACCTATATTCTCAATGTCCGTTTAATGTTGTGGGGAAATGAAATTATTTGGTGTGGCTCTTCTATCAATAGTCTTTGTAACCTCTACTGAAAGACCGAACAGGAGCATGTAGTGAAGGTGCATGGGGCTGAGAGCAGGGCTGGATCAGCTTTGCCATTCTACTGGGCACCAGGTGAGCCACATTAGAACCAGGAACAGAGAATCTCACGACTGTCAGGAAAGAAGCACTTTTCGTGAGACGTACTCAAGATCCATGTCTGAAGTGGTAAAGTCAGCAGAGACACCAGAGGCCCCAGCACCACAATCATGAGACAGTGGCAGGTCCCCAGCCCACTGGACAAGTCAAGAAGAGTGCCTTCAGACAGGAGGCTGGTTTTCTTGTGGGGAACCTTTGGGACATTTATCACTGCTAAAAAAAAAAAAAAAAAAAAAAAAAGTTTTGTAACACTTGTCTGAGCAGGTCAGAGACCAAGGTGTCATCAAGGGGGTGAAAGGTTCATGACGAGAGAGAGATATGCCTGCTGGCATGGCTGAAAAGAGGCATTTGTGCAAACAAAAAGACTATTTCATGTATTTTAATCCTGACTTGTGACCTGTTAACTGCCCTGAAGGGCTGCCCAGAGAACAAAACAATCTGTCATGAATGAAATATAGCCAGAATGCTGCTTAGAGGTAAGGATGGCAAGACTTCATCTTACACACTTTGGACATGTTGTTAGGAGAGACCAGTCATTGGAGAAGAGCATCATGCTTAGTAAAGTAGATGGACAGGGCAAAGAGAAAGGCCTTCGACCAGATGGGGTGCCACAGTGGCTACAACAATAAGAAGAAACATAAGAATTATCGTTCTGACTAGGTGGTGATTTGTTCCGTTGTACATAGGGCTGCTGTGAGTCAGGACCGGCACCTAGCAACAGCGACTTCTGTAACAAACGTCATCATTGTGAGCATTGCCCGCGCAGCCGCTCTGTGCAGCCACTGGGGAGTCCGGCAGAGTAGTAGAGCCACGTGCGAGGGAAGACTGGAGTCAGAATAGGGGAAAGAAGGACAAAGGGTGGAAGCATGCATGACTTCTGCCTCATAGGACTCATCCTTGGGCAGATGTGACATCAGATTCGCCTCCGCCCCCCTGGTAGCTGGAAGGCCAGATGTGGTCCCCATGCCATTTCCTTGATTATCCAACCATCACAATAGAAGGAGTCATAAATGCCACCAAAAAAAAAAAAAAGAGGGGAGAGACAGAAGATAGGAAGAAACTTAACAAGCATATGAAGAAAGAGTGGGGTGTGTGTGTGTGTGTGTGTGTGTGTGTGACAGAGAGAGAGACAGAGAGAGAAATATGTCTGGGGTTATGCATGTACATGTGTAAATAGAAATGTAAGAAAAACACTCATTAAGTGAAATTTGAGCAATCTAAAGAAAACAAGGTTGTGGTTATTACTTGAATTGGGCCTCCCAAAAATACATGCTGTAAATCCTAATCCCTCGGCTTGTGGATGAAGAGTGGATGGAGTGCATCTGGTTGCTAAAGAAAATATGAGCACCTGGAGTCCCCCTGCTGCTGCATGGGACAAAGGTGTGGCAGGGTCTTCTGGGTGGGTGACAGCTTTGTAAACCCTGCGAGGGAGTGGGTCTCATTCATCCTGCCAGGCCACTCTGCGTCAGAGGCAACTTCATGACAAGGGATTATACCTAGAGATAGAATCATCTGGGGACAAGATTTTCTTTGTTTTGATAATAAGATCATTCTCAGTATAGGGCTTCTCTTGAGCCCATCACTTTTTAGAAGTGAAACAGATTAAGGACACAGGGCAGCATATATGGGAAGAAGAGATATGGAGTCATTGGAAAACAGCCAGGAACTCAGGAAGAGAAGCTGATACCAGAGAAGGACCTTTCTTTCAGCACTGACAGAGAAAGAAAGTCTTCCCTCGGTTTGGTGCCCTGAATTCAAACGTCTAACCTTCGAATGCATGCAGAAGTAAGTGTTTATTTATTTAAGAAGCCTCCAGGTGGTATTTCTGTTAGAACTGTAAGAAAGCAAGACAGGTATGATCCACGTAGACATTGGGATGCAGAGGACTGCAAACATTGAGCACAAGGGACGTGATGATCCCACAATCATGCCTCCTTGGAGAGGAGAGTGGGAGGAAGTGATTTTAGACATGGGAGCAGGGGTAAGAGCTTGACCCTGTAGGGCCGTGAGGCCCATAGCAAAGAACTTTGGGTTCACGTGCTACCTTTGAGTATTCAGAACCAGATATTGACTTTCCCAGCAGACCACAATTCAGCCTTCTTTATATAACACTTGCTTAATGAAAAATATCATCATATACATTTAAGAGTGAACTAAGGCACTTAAGCAGGGTGGGGGCAGCAGGGGAGTCAATTAATTGGTATGATGGCAATACAAGACTATGGTTTTCCAAGAGACCAGTAAATGGCACACTTGTTAAACCATGATCAAAAACACAAGATAGTCCTCTTGGTGCTGCTTGGAAAGACCCCCAGACCATGTGCTGATGCTCTAGAGAAGAGAAGGACAATGGCAGACTCGTGTCCACTCAAAAACATACCAGAGCTGAGATATCCCAAGAGCGAAGCCAAATAGCTCATGAAGCTCTAATGTTCCCTTCTTGTCCTCAGTGCCCCAGAGACCACCATGAGAAACTACCTGAAAATAAAAGCTTTCTCACAGGTTAGAAGCCAAGTTTGTGCATTAGGTGAGCATGTATAATTCTCTTATGCTCTTCATTGGTGACTATTTCTCTGGTGCAAGGAGAAAACACAGTCATTTAAATATTTTACATATAATTTTACTGTAAATGAAAATACGGTTTTAGGGCTGAGCCCTGGTGGTGTAAGCGGTTGAGTGCAGGACTGCAGTCTGCAGGTTTGGCGGTTCAAATCCAGTGGCAGCTTTCAGGAGCCACACTGGGTAGCTCCCATGACCACAGAGGGCAGTGATGCCCACCCCCCCCAAAAAAAGAAAATACCGTTTTAACTGTAAGTATATATTTACATCGCAATATACTCAGTGACCATACATTTTAAATTGTTTGTGCCAATATAATTTGCTGTCATTATTCCAGTGAAAGTATTACTAGTATCCTCTTTCACTCTCAAAATATACCAGGTAAGATAATAAATTATACAATCTCCCTACACCAGGCTCAAAAATTAGTCAAGTACTAATGTTCTGACATACTCAACTCTAATTGGAATTGCTTTTCTTTTCAAAATATTTTAATCATACTAGTCTTCAAAGACATTGAGGGTGAATATATATTAAGGCCAAAAATCTAGAAAATCCAAATAAAAAAAAAGAGATAAATACCTGAAAGAAAATCTATCCAAATAAAATTCCAAACAGACATTTTCAGTTTACTGAAGGGGTCACTTTAAAATATCTCAATCATTAATGGGTATATAGAAAAAAAACTTCTTTGGCAGGGCCAACTACTGTGTTAGTTACATAATTTCATATGAACTTGAGGATATTAAGAGTGAAGGGCTGGAGTCTAGCCTGTCAGTCAGGTCACAGCATGATGTCTCTTTGTGGGCATGGCCTTCTCATGAGAATTCTGGGAACATCCTCTCTTCCTTCCTGAAGGTGGCACACATTCTCTCTCTGCTTTACCTTCCTGCTGACAAGCTACATGGATCCCTGCTGAGGGCAACCAGAGCCCTGGAGATGCTTCCACTGCCATTGAATCCGAAAGACTTTTCACTGGACCAATGACTTGTGATCTTACTGCTGTCAGCACCATTGCACGTGCTGTGTGAGTTTAAAGAGGAATTTATGGACATGTATTGAACATATGGGCTAATATCAGACTTACAGACTTGATATACACTGGGTTAGGATGCTTTCTTAATATATATTTTATCTTTGATATAAAATTCTCTCACATAAATATATGAATGTCTCTAGATTTGTTTCTCTAGTCAACCTGGATGAACACAGATGCAGTTGGTGTTTTTTTTGGTTTGTTTTGATTTTAAAGGAACTAATGGTCACCATCTGGCCCAAGTCATGATTTTTCAATCACTTCAAAAGCATGTGAAAGTTGGACTGTGAATAAGGAAGACTGGAGAATAACTGAAGTATTGAATTATGGTGTTGACAAAGAAAATTGAAAGTACCATGTACTGCCAAAAGAACAACAACAAATAAATGTCTAAAAAGAAGTATAGCCAGAATGCTCCTTAGAAACAAGGCTGATGAAACTTCAGCTCAAGTGCCTTAAACACACTTTCAGGAAAGACCAACCACTAGAAAAGGATGCTAGGAAGAGTCAAGGGTCGGTGTAAACAAAGAAGGGATGAATTGACATAGTGTCAATTGTTTGAGCTCCAACATAGAAACAGCATGGTGCTGGCACACGACCAGGCAGTGTTTTGTTCTGTTGTGTATACAAGTCAATATGAGTCAGAATCAATTAGACAGCACTTAGCAACACCAATAATCCTAAAGAAAGAGCACTCATTGTGGCAGTCATGGGCTTATGCTAATTTTATGATTGAAATGTAGGGGTGGAGTCTAGCCTGTTAAGACTATCTGGAGATAGCCATTGATTAGCCAATGAGGCCTCTATGTGGGCATGGCTTTCTCCTGAGACTGGGAAATCTCGTGATATTTCCTTGGTGAAGATGAGAAGTTATCTTTCTCCAGTTGTTGGAAGGTAGACTTAGAGACGATGAATCACGGACAAGACAAGATGCCAGCATCCGAGAAGCTGGAGGAGCCAGCAGAGAGACCACATGGCTTTGCCCTGATGGAGCCACACCTCTGAAGCTGGGGCAGTCACATGGCGACCTCTGTCAGCAATGAGTTGCTTCTGCTGTTGATGGACCCCGATCCCTGGAAGCAAGGAGCCATGTGGAGACCCCTGCCAGCGCCGGGATTCTGTACCCACTAACCTTTGACTTCGTGAGTTGGAAGGAGATACTATAGACTGATTTTGGGCATATGGGTTAATATTGGACTTATGACTTTGAACTGGACTGGGCTCAATGTCCTGTTCCTCTTGTATGCACACCTTTTCCTTACATCTATATGCGTGTCTATGAAATTTGTTCCTCTAGTCTACCCAGACTAACACACTCATATAAGCCAATACAGTATAAACAAATCACAATACAATCTCATAAATGCTATCATGGAAGTTAAGGACCCGGGTAGCAATGTGGGTTAAGTGTTGGACTGCTAGTCACAAGACCGGGGGTTCAAACCAACTAGCTCTTCTGTGAAAGGAAGATAAGGCAGCTGCTGCTATAAGAATTTATCAGCTCAGAAACCTGGCATAAGGTTGCTATGAATGTAAACGGACTCAATGGCAGTTTGTTTGCTTTTATGATAGAAGTAACACTGTTGTTATGATTGCTAGGTGCTGTTGATTTGGTGCCTACCCATAGCAACCTTACGCACAACATAACAAAGCACTGCCTGGTATTTCAACATCCTCACAATTGTCCCTATGCTTGAGCCCATTGCTGCAGCCACTGTGTCAATCCATCTCCTTGAGGACCTTCCTCTCTTTCACTGGCCCTGTAGGATGTCCTTCTCCAAGGGCTGGTCTCTCTTGACAACATGTGCAAAGTACATAACATGAAGTCTTCCATCCTTGCCTCTAAGGACCACTCTGGCTGTACTTCTTTCAAGGCAGATTTGTTTATTCTTTTAACAATTCATGGTACTGTCTTTTTGTTGTTGAGATGAAATTGTTTGTCACTAAGGTCTCTAAGTTCATTTCAATGTTGCTCTTTCTCCTCTATTTGAATGCCCCTCAGACCACTATTTATGTTTGAGGTATAAGGAATTTGGAGGGATTTAACATAGTTTAGACAGTGGGGCTGGTGTGGAAGTTACATAATCTGGTGCCAACTTGAGACGATTAAGAGTGAAGAGTGGAATCTAGCCTGTCAATCAGGTCACTGTGTGATGACCTCATTTGGAGGTGCTATGGAGATAAATAGCTGGCTGGAGGTGGGGCACAGACACTCTCTGCTTGGTATTCCTGATCACAAGGCACATGGAGTGATGCTAGAGCCCTGGAGCTGGATGAGCCAAGTGGAAACCTAGGCCAGCACTGAGATGCTTACATTGCCACTGGATCCACAAGGCTTTCCACTCACAAGCCTGTGATCTCCCTGTATTCACCATCATTGCATGTATTTCGTGAGCCTTAAGAGTTTATGTACTGATATTAGACTAATATCATGGGCTAATGGGCTAATATCATACTTATGGACTTGTTCTGGACTGCTTTGGCATGTTTTCTTAACATAAAATTACTCTTTGATATAAAGTTCTCTCTTACACACAAATGAACATCTCTGGATTTGTTTCTCTAGTCAATCTGGACTAACACAGGGGTCTGAGCATATATATATATATATATATATATAGAGAGAGAGAGAGAGAGAGAGAGAGGAGAGAGAGTCCACTTCAATAAAAGAAATCAACAATAATATTCTGCTAAACTCTCCATATATGTGGTTCCTTTCCTTCCCCAATCATCCCTCTCCCTGTTCTTGCCCTCATCCTTGACTTTTTGGCTTTGTGTAGTGATCAAAGACTTGTCTATTGATGCATAAATCACTTTAGACAATGTCAATTTTAATATTTTTCACCAGCATGCATTTTTCAAATGCATGAATTCTTCAGTCTTTCTAATTCAACATCTAACTTTCACATGCAGATAAAGTGACTGAAAATACCATGATTTGGGACAGGCACACCTTAATCCTTGGAGTAACACTCTTGATTTTCAATACTCTAATGAGGTTTTGTGCAGATTTACCCAATGTAACATGTCTTTTGATCTCTCGATGGCCGTTTTCATGAGCATTGATAGTCGATCCAATCAAGGAAAAATTCTTGACAATGTTAATCAAATAGAAAGCTATTTGAAACCTTAGGAAGGAAATGGGGATAGAGGCCAGAAAAGAATTCAAAGAGAACCTCAAGAAAGATTCCTGTGAAACAATGATAATTAAACTGGACCTTCAAAGAGAGACTAATGCAAATGAAGATTTCTGGAAAGATGCTGCTGCCATCATCCTAACCCTGCCCCACAAATTCATTAAAAAACACAAGAAAAGCGGGCTCCACATTGAGAGGCTCTGAATTTGGTTACAGAAAGAAACAGGAAAGGACTATTGACAGTTGGAATTCACCAAATCAACAACTTCCCCAGACCTCCCTATACCTCTCCTAGACTACTGGGATAGTCACCCTAGAAAAGATAACAGAGGTCCCTAACTAACATTGCTCCAGCTAAACAAAGTGAAAGGAAGACCTTAAAATCTCTGCCCTAAAAACAGCAAAGTGGACCTCCCTTGGGGGTCTAGTTGAACTGCACCAGAACCTCTCCTATTGAGACACTGTCAACTGCCGGCTTACTGTGAATTGCAACAGAAGGCTTGTGGGTTGGAGTCTGCTCTGATAGCTGTCACTCTGCTTGCCTCTCTGAGTAACTCACAGTTCAGGCCTCTGAAACCAATAGGACAAATGATCCTCCCTCAGTATACTGTCCATTTCTCCTGACAAGAGCACTGAGCATTGCTGACTGAGGCAGCTGTGTTCTAGGAAGCAGACCTCTCTGGGGCAGCCTCCCTGGAGATCCATTGGGTGTGTGACTACTTCTCCTCCAACTAGTCAGCTGCTGAGCTAATATAATCTCTTACAGAAATTTCCCTCCAGTGAGTCACCTAAGTGGAAGCTGCTCCTCCAGTCACCACCGGGACACTAAGGTTGTGAATCCCACAAGACAGATCTCTAGGAAGTACTTTTGAGAGGTGCCAGAGCCTCCTCTGGAAATAAATAAGTCTTTCTACGTTTGTTTTTTTGTTTATTTGTTTTTGAATACTAGCTCAAATATAAGGAGTGCCAACAGAATAGGAAAAAAAAATCTCAGGCAAAATTGGAGGGTAACCCTAAATGAGTGTGCTTAGTGTCTGTTTTCCAATGAAAAGTTTGATGGCAGAAACTAACCAGACAATAGGGACTTGCCCTCTGGTGGACAGATTGATTAGTACATGAAATCTTGTGTAAGTGGCAGTGCCCACTGGTGGACAGACTGACCACCACATGTTCTCTGGTGTTTTTAGAACAGACTTGAAAAACAAGAGAGAGAAACTTAGAATCTCAATTAAACAAGAAAGGGAGAGGAGCTATCACTGCAAGAAAGAAGTTGTACGCAAATGCTAAAACTTCTGTTTACATAAGCAATTCTAGCAGATAGTAGTGTAGCCTAAAACATCAAATGCCAGGGAAAACTGAGAAAGTTCACACCCTAGAAAATCACAAGACACACAAAAAACAGAGACACATGGCCCATTCAAAATGAATAAGACAAATAGAATCAAACTACATCAAGTTTGACCCAATAGTGAAAGACGATAGAAGGCAATACAACATCAAACATAATTTAAAAGTTAAGGAAAACAGACAAACATAAGAACAATAAGGAACACGATGCAAGAATTAAATGAGGATCTCAAAGGGTGATATTGCAACTTAATAATAAATCTAATCAGAAAAACAAAAAACATATAAATTAAACTATAAAACACTTCTACAGGAAACTGAAAGACCCATAAGTGGAAGAAAGTCTTATGCTCATGAATAGGAACCCTTAATATAGTGAAAATATCAATATTACCAAAATGATTCTATGAATTCAATTCAATTCTAATCCAAGACCTAGTACAATTCTTCAGAGGAAAAAGAAACCTAATCACCAACTTCAAATGGAAAGGAGAGAAACCCAAGATTAAAAGAAAAAAAAACAAAACAAATGATTAAAAATAGAAACCAACTAGGAGGACTTTCACATCCAATTTCAAAGCCTATTATATGGCCAAAATAAACAAAACAACTTGGTACTGGTACAATAATAATTGTATGGAACAGTGGATTAGAACAGAGAACTCAAAAATATAAGCGATCACCTAGAGACAACTGAATTTCGATAAAGAACTAAAGCACATTAAGTAAAGACAAGATAGCAAGCCTTTTCAATAAGTTGTACTAGAAAAAATTGGATCTCCACCTGCTAAAGAATGAAACAGGACCCATATCTCACATCATATACAAAACAGAAAATAGAACCTAAATATAAACCCTATAAACCCTAAGACTATCAAGATCATCAATGAAAAATAAGGACAAACTTAAGGGCATTAATACAAGGCACAGTTACACCAACAAATATGAAGAAAAACACCCACATTACAAAAAACAAAATAGAAGAATGTGATCTCCTAAACTATGAAAATTATATATATATATATATATATATATATACATATATATAAAGACTTCATAAAAACAGTAAAATCAGAAAGGGGAAATCAATCATAATGATCAACATATAATTCCACCCCACCCCCAGGGGGATGAACAACAAAAAAGTGGGTAAAGGGAGACAGTGGTTAGTGTAAGACAGAAAAAAATAATAATTTATAAATTATCAAGGCTTCATGAGGAAAGAAGGTGGAGAAAGGATAAAACAGAGGAGCTGATTGAGACCAAGAGCTCAAGTGAAAAGAAAATGTTTTGACAAGGATTATGGCAGCATATGTACAAATGTGCTTAACACAAGGGCTCCACTTATGGATTGTGATAACCTGTATGAGCCTCCAATAAAATGATTTTTTTAAAGAAGAAGAATATGCTTAGAAATCAACTTAACAAAAATAAGTACAAAATTTATACTTTGAAAATTACAAAATATTGTAAATAAATTAAAGAAAAAAAATTAAGAGTAAAAATGGAACCTATCATTTGGGTAAAAAACTATTCAGTGGTATATCAGACAAAGAGATAATTTTAAAATTTTGTTCACACACACACACTGCCAACACAATCGCTGAAAACAAAATGGTGTATAAGCAAATGTGGTAAGGATAACGGATGGTGCCCAGCTATTAAAAGATATAGCACCTGGGGTCTTAAAGGCTTAAAGTTAAATAAGAGGCTATCCAACAGTGAAGCCAAAAGCCCACATGGAAGAAGCACATCAGCTGTGAGGTGTCAACAGGCATCAGAAGATTCATGACAAACAGCAAACAAGCAATCGTAAACACGTTGAGGATAAGGGAGATCGGAGCAGAGACCCAAAGTCCATTTGTAGACAAACCGAATATCCTCCCACCCCACAGAGGGGTTGCAGAGAAGGGATGTGTCTATCAGGGTGTAGTAGAACACCAAAGGATCACACAATAATCCTCTAGTTCCTTGAGGCTTTCTCGCTGCCCCGCCCCCCAACCAAGTCATGGCCCTAGTGCTGTTTTTCACTGTGGACTGGACCAGAACTTGTACACGCGTATAGACAAGAGATAAAGCTCACAACACACAGAATCCAGGAACAAGATTGGGAATAGCAATACCAAAAGGGTAAGGGGAAGTGGGGAGAGAAGGGACCAATCGCAATCACTGACACATAACCATACAACCCCCCTTCAGGGAGAAGAACAACAGAAACCAGAAGGGAAGGGAGACAGTGCCCGGTATGAGACATGAAAATAATAATAATTTATAATCAATCAAGGGGCCACAAGGTGAGTGGTGGGGGGAGGGAGGGAAGAAAAAAGGAACTGACACCAAGGGCTCAACAGAATGTAAATATCTAGAAAAGAATGATGGCAATATGTGTACAAATATATCTGATAAAATTGATATATGGATTATAACAAGAGCTGTAAGAGCTCAAATAAAATGATGTTTTAATAAAAGAGAAAGAACAACACAACACAATAAAATAATGAGCACAAGGCATGGATAGGCAGTTTACTAAAGATAATTTCAGATGGTCAACAATTCTTATGAAGAAGTGCTTGGGTTCATTAGCTATAAGTACAAGTTAAAATGACAATGACATTCCATCTCACTTTGACACTTGGCAAAATTAAGAAATAAAACATAAACAGTAAATAGCTGGAGAGGATATGAAGACATTGGAACAAAAACAATAAGATAGTAGGACAAACACAATACGTTGTTGTACAATTGCAGAATTGTATAGTCACTATGAAAAACAGTATGGTGCTTCCTTAAACAAATGTGAATACTAGTAATTTATAATCCTGTAATCTCTCTAGTTCATATATTCCCTAAGAAATAGCAAAATATGAACAGATATGTCCACATTCCTGTTTCTCACAGTAATTTCTATAATAGCAAAAAGATGGGGAAAAATTAAAAACCCTTTCTGGGCAGGCATAGAAAAATAAACTCTGGTACATACATACAAGGGGGTCCCCAACAATCTGGGAGAAAGCTCTGCTTAGTATGCAATTTTCCTCCTAGACAAACACCAAGCAACTCGCTCTGAGTTAGTGTACCCAGTGGCATTGCCTGGGAAGGTTCTCTCTGGCCACAGTGGATTTTTTCACAAAAGCAGTTTCACTCAAACCTCTTTTTAAATAATGATCAATTTAAAAGAACAGCATACTGGTGTGACCTTTTATTTCCTACCTAGGAAAAAATGTCACAGAAACTGCTGTGATGTTGATCACAGCTTACACAGCTTACTAAAAGAGCGTTCAGGTAAAAACTCAAGTGTACAAGTGATTTTCTCATTTCTAAAAGGGTAAAATGTTGATTGATGATAACCCTCATTCTTGGTGTCTTTCAACTCCCCAAATGTATGAAAATGTCAACAAAATTCATACATTTGTGCTAAAAGAACGACAATGGACTATTGATGAAATGCAAGAATAATTTGGACTATCTTGAAGCTCAGTTCAGTGAATTTTAATGGAAGATCTTGGAAGGGGAAAGGTCGCTGCTAAATTTGTGTCTCCGGTTCTGACTGACCAGCAAAAAGAGTGCTGAGTGGCAACATGCCATGCTGTTAAAGAACAGCTCAAAGTGACCCAGGCATTTTTTCCAAGGTCATTACTGGTGAGGACACATGGTGCTATTCTTAGAACCCTGAAGGCAAACATCAATCAAGCCAGTGGAAGACACTTGCATCGCCTCACCCAAAATAACTCATCAAGAAAAAGCAGGATGATGCTATTTTTTTAATATAATCTTAGAGTATTAGTGCATTTGGAGTTTGTTCCGCCAGGTCAGACTATTAGTCAAACTTTCTATTTAGAGATTCTTAAAAGATTGCCCAAGAGTGTGCAACAAAAAAAGTCTGGTTTGTGGCAGACAGGTGACAGGTTTGTCACCACAACACTGCACTTGCCCACACAGTCATCTCAGTGTGCCAGTTTTGGGGAAAACAGCATGCCTCTCTTTTTCTTCATGCCTGACTCACCTGACCTCACTCCATGCAACTTCTTGCTTCTGTGAATGAAGAGGGATATAAAAGGATAATGATGATCTGACAATGAAGAAGATATGAAGAAAAATGAGGGAGCTATCCAAACAGATAAGTTTGAAAACTATTTCCAAAATGAAACCACAGACTTAATAAATATATTAAGTGTAATGGAGAGTACTTTGAAGGTGACAAGGTTGTTTTGGAAGAAGGAGGAGGAGGAGAAGGAGAAAAAGAAGAAGAAGATGAAGAAGAAGAAGAATACATAACTTGGAGGGGAGAAATCCGGTTTCGGTTTTTCTGTTCTCTTTTTGAGGAGGGGGGGGGGGCATACCTCCTCATATAATAGAATACGGTGAAACCTCAGATGTCAAACAGCTCCTAACTCAAATTGTCCACTACTTGAAGAGTAAAAAGAATTTTTTTTAATCTGCTGAGTGTTTTTAAATGTGTGCGCCAGAGGCGAGACATGAGGGGAGACATACTCTGAGTCAGTATAGGTTTTTCAAGTTGGATTTTCAGTTGACTACTAAGTGAATTTCCAGTCCTTGAAGTACTCATGCTGGTGTGCTTCTTCCTTGTGGACATAGTTGGCACATTACGTAGATGGCTGCCTGTTTTAAGAAACCTCTTGAAGACTCCACACACTTTTCCTTTGGAGAAATGTGCACCATCTGGTTTCTTGACCACACTTTGCTATACCACCCATCTCTTCAGTGATCTCTTCATGAGAGTGAGTCTCGAGCAAGAGTGTGCCATAAGAACTGATTTTTCTTAGATCGGGGAGAGAATTATGTGCAAGCCCTAAATCCATATATATAGTTTATCATTGTCATTTTATGTTGGCAATCATTACCAATCATCCCGCTGGGGTATCACATTCACCTGCCATCAACCTCATGCTGACTCACAGCAACCCTCTTGGATAGAGAAGAATTGCTCCTGTGAGTTTTCAAAACTGTAAATCTTTACAAGTGTAGAAAGTCTCATCTTTCCCCCATGAACGTGTCTGGTGGTTTTGAACTACTGACCTTGCGGTCAGCAGCCCAATGTGTAACCACTACACATTGATAGTATTATTAGTTTAGTCAATGGTATAGAGTGTACAACACTGCTAAGAAAAGGAAATTATACGAGTAAAGGCCAGCTATGAACCATGATACACAAAGTCCTCATTTTTAAGGAGCAATCTAGCTGTTGTTCTTCTACAACTTTGTTCTTCTGGTAGTCCAAGGTTTATTGAGTATTTTTCAACAACACCATAATTCTGAGGCACCAATTCTTCAGTCTGCTTTATTCATTGACCAGCTGTTGAATACATATTAGAAGACTGAATATACCTAAGATCAGGCTCACCTTAGCTTTTTAAGTGTTATCATTACCTTTTAACAAAAAGATCTTGAACTATATACAGGTTTTTATATTGTGATCGTTTTTGTATTTTTAATACATATATAGGACATTGGGGTTTTTTTGTTATCATTGTTTTATTTTCTTTGGCTGTTTCATTTTAGGATACCTTTTCTTTTGTACACACTGTTACCTCTGCAGATCTGTCTAGATAACATAGGGTGGACAAACAGCCTGGAGGTGAAAATGACGGGACTGATCGTTCCGGGATAGGGTACATGGAAGAAGGGCAAGAGGGGTAAAGGAAATGGTGTTGACCAGCCCAGGAATAAGGGCATAACAAGTGATCCAAAATCAGTGACAAGGTGGGTGAGAGAAGTCCAATAGCGACTAATCAAGAGTAATGTAATAGAGAGAAAATACTGAACCCCAAATGGAGGCTGAACATGATAGTGGGACAAGAAGAAAGTAAAAGGAAAGAGAGGAAAGAACTGGGGGGTAAAAGGCATTTACAGGAGCTGAAATACAAGTATCTACATAGGTGCATATAATTATATATGACGATGGGGAAACAGACCAATGAGCATATACTTATAGGCTTAGCAGTGTGACAGCAGATGGGCATTGGACCTCCACTCAAGTACTTCCTCAGTGCAAGAACACTTTGTTCTATAAAATTGGCATTCCATGATGCTCACCTTCCCGACATGATCACTGAAGACAAATGTGTGCATAAACAAAGGTGGTGAAGAAAGCTGATGGTGCCCAGCTATCAAAAGATGCAGCATCTGGGGTCTTAAAGGCTTGAAAGTAAACAAGTAGCCATCTAGCTCAGAAGCAACTAAACCCACATGGACGAAGCACACCAGCTTGTGGGAACATAAGGTGTCAAAGGGATCAGTTATTAGGCTTCAAGAACTAAAAATTATAACATTGTGTGCTTACCTTCCTGATATGTTTGCTGAAGACAAAGCGGGTGCATAAGTAAATGTATTGAAGAAAGCTGATGGTGCCCGCTTTTAAAAGAAATAGCATCTGGGGTCATAAAGGCTTGAAGATAAACAAGGGTCTATCTAGCAGGGAACCAACAAAGTCCACATGGAAGAATCACACCAGCCTGTGTGATCATGAGATGTCAACAGAATTGGTATCAGGCATCAGAAGATCCATAAGAATCATACTGATGTGAATGGTGGAGGGCGGGGGGAGGGGGGCTGCAGAATGAAGACTCAAAACCCAACTATAGACAGTAGGACACCTTCTCACAGAAGTATTACAAGGAAGGGATGAGACAGGCAATGTGCAATATTGCATAAATGAAACATACAACATTTCTCAAATTCATTAATGCTTCCCCCAATCATGACCCTAGTTCTACCTCACAAATCTAGCTAGACAAGATCATGTACATTGGTACAAGTAAGAGCTCTCAACACAGATAATTCATGACAGATAAATTCCCCAGGAAAAATCATGGGAATAGCAATATCAAGAGGGTAGGTGGCAGGTGGGGGGAACCGATCACAAAGATCTACATATATCAACCCCCACCCCATAGTGATGAACAACAGAAGCATGGATGGAGATAGTGGACAGTGTAAGTTTTAATAATAATAATACTAAAAATTATTAAGGGTTTTTGAGGATGGAAGAGTGAGAGGGTGGGGTTGGAGGAAAAAAATGAGGAGTTGATACCAACGACTCAAGTAGAAAGAAAATGTTTTGAAAAGGATAATGACAACATATGTACAAATGAGGTTAACACAATGGATTTATGGATTGTTATAAAAGCTTTAAGGGCCCCCAAAATTATGATTAAATAAATAAATAATGTAAAATAAAATAAAAAAATAAGGCTAGTTATAAAGTATCTATGCTTGATGTAGGCAATCCCCAGGGTATGAATGAGGGCTATTCCTAAGACTGTTTTTAAGTCAAATTTGTATGTTAGTTGGAAAAGGTACATGTGGTTTTTATTTAATGTCAGTTAGTCAAATGTTTATCTTAGTATTTAGTATGCAATTTACCTTTTCATGTATACAAAGCACTTAAGAAATACTCCCCAATAAAACAAACACTATAATATAGCATGTGGTAATAATAATGATATAGTAATAAAAGTCACTTCTTATGTTACTATACTGAAGAAAGAGAATGTGTGTGTGTCTGCATAGGTATAGAGTTCTGTAGGGGGGGAGACAAAATTAAATAAATAGACAATAAATAGACAAAATTAAATAAACAGTTCAGATTTTTAAAAGATGATAAGCAAAGGTTAATTCTTTCATTCTATTGACATTTTACAAAAGGAAAGGATTATTCATAAGGTAATATGATGATGACATCAAAAATTGAATGATACAAGAGGATTCTGGAGGGATGGCTGGGTCTGATACAGAAGAGGATGCACCTGGTGCTAGAGATGTGAAGCTTTATTCTGTTGCTAGAGGCGGAGAAGGGGGTGTTTTACTAGAATAAATTTCTTGAAGTAGGATTCAAGGGAAGTTTGTCTATAGTTTTACTATTCCTCTTCCTAAATGGTTCTGTATCACCTAAGGTCCTCCATAACTGGAAAGTGAACCTCTTTGTATTAAGATATTTCTTCCGTCTTACACAGGCATCCTTCTTCAATGAGATCAAAGACTTCAGCTAACTCTCAAAAGCGTTTTTAGTTCTGAGTTTCTTAGGTGCCAGCCTTCTTCCTCAGAGCCTATCATCTGCTGTTTCTGTTCTTTAAGACCATTATTGGTTAGTTCTTTGGCATGAAAGTCAAGTAACTCTATATCATTTTCACCAATGTCGAACGGAAGTTAATTACTAATATCATCCACAGTTTGCCTAGCTTTAGAGATGTTGTCAACTCTAGACACCTGAAAAACACATATGAGTAGGATGCATGATTTGTTCCATACTCTATTCATATCATCGTGCTTTACTTCATCCCAAGCATGTTATAATTTGTTCACACCTCCCTTAACCTAATCACTTCATCGTAAATAGTTCTGACTGCTGATAAGAAAATCTGTCCCAAGTAATAAGCTTTAAAAAAGACTGTGAAGAGCCCTAGTGGCATACTGTTTGCTCACTGGGCTGCTAATCATTAGGCCAGCAGTTTGAAACCAATAGCCCCACTCCCGGGGCCAGGGAGTGGAGATGAGGATTTCTACTATAGTCTCACACAGGAGAAAACAAAGGGGGAGGGAAAAGAGTGAAGCACATCCTGGCCCACCAAGCCCTGAGGGCTCTATTTCTGCTCAGAGCAGCCAAAGCACCACAAGACACAACATCTTTCACTGACCGATAGCACCACACGTCACAACACTGGAGACACACAGTGGGGATTGTGTCTGATCTGAACTCACCACACCGGAGTGAAACACTAAGGGCATACAACAGAACTGCAAGGCGAGCAGAGCTATGAAGTCCCCAGGGAACACCAAAAATAGACTGTGGGGCTAAGGCATGAGACCCGCGACACCCCCGCCCCCCAATCAGACTCAACTGGAAAACATTTCCAAAGGTTAACAAATAGACTTTGAACTATTTATAGGCTTTTCTTTCTTTCTTTTTGTTATTAGCTTTTTTTGTGTGGTGGTGGTGGTTGTTTTTGACATTATTGTTTCACTTTGTATTGTCATTTTGTTTTGCTCAGTCTGTGCATATTATTATCTCTGTATGTCTATCTAGATAAGGTGAGATAAACAAGCCAAAGGAGAAAACAACAGGATGACTGTACCAGGGGAACATGGAAGAAGGAGAAGTGGGGGAAAGGAAGTGGGTGTTAACAAACTTAGGGACAAGGGAACAACAAGTGACCAAAAATTGATGGTGAGGAGGCTATAGGAGGTCTGGTAGGGAATTACAGAAATCCAAATGAAGGCTGAACATGATAGTGGAACAAGAGGAAAGTTAAAGGAAATAGAGGAAAGAACTAGGAGGCAAAGGGCATTTATAGAAGTCTAAATACAGGCATATACATATGTAAGTATATTTTATATGATGGGAAAATAGATACATATATTTGTAGGTTCAGTATTAGGGTTGCAAATGGACATTGGGCCTCTTCTCAAGTATTCCCTCAACACAAGAACACTTTGCTCTAATAATCCACATTGTGAGGTGCTCACCTTCCCAGCGTGATTGCTAAAGATAAACGGGTACAAAAACAAATGTGATGAAGAAAGTTGCTGGCAGTATCTGGGGTCTTAAAGGCTTGAAGATAAACAAGCGATTATGTAACTAAGAAGCAGCAAAACCCACCAGCCTGTGTGATCATGAGGTGTCAATGGGATCATGTATCAGGTATCAAAGACCCAGAATAGAAAAAACCATGTCAATGTAAGTAGGGGTGGGGGGCAGGTGGGGGAGAGTGGATTTTAGAGAGGAGGCCCAAAGCCAACCTGTAGACAACTGGACATCCCCTTATAGAAGGATCATGGGGAGAAGACAGGCCAGTCATGGTACAGTATAGCACGGATGAAACATACACCTTTCCTCTGGTTCTTTAATGCTTCCTTATCCCCACTATCATCACCCTATTTCTACCTCACAAATCTGGCTAGACAAGAGCGTGTACACGGGTACAGATAAGAGCTAGAAATACAAGGAGTGCAGGACAGGTAAATTCCTTGGGACCAATATTGAAAGGAGCTATACAGCAGGGTAAGAGGAAGGTATGGGAAGAAAGGAGAAACTAATCACAATGACATATGTATAACCCTCTCCGAGGAGGATGGAGAACACATAAAGTGGTAAAGGGAAATACTAGACAGTGCAAGACATGGAAAAATAATAATAACTTATAAATCATCAAGGTTCATGGGGGGTGGGTGAGGAACTGATATCAAGGTTCGAGTAGTGAGAAAACTTTTTGAAAATGATGATGGTAGCAAATGTACAAGTGTGCTTTACACAACGGCTGAATAGATTGTAATGAGTTGTATGAGCCTCCCAATAAAATGAGATTTTAAGAAAGGAATTATAGTCTCAGCCCTCAGAGACAGTTCTAGCCTATCATGTAAAGTTGCTATGAGTCAGAATTGGCCTGTTGGCAGGGCATTCGGTTTGGTTTTATAACTGCTGTTGCAGAAGAAATGTACAGTGTTGAGGGGTGCAGGGTGTAAAATACGACTTCTACATCGAAGGTCATTATGCTAGTCTGAGTAGACTAGAGAAACAATTCCTAAATATGCATAAGGATATAAGGGAAAGGTATACATAGAAGAGGAATGGAACACTGGGAAAGCATCCCAACCCAGTCCAGTCCAAGGTCATAAGTCTGATATTAGCCCATATGTCCCATACCAGTCTATAAAGTCTTCTTCTGACTCACGAAGCACAAACAATGACACTGTGACAATCACAGAGCAGTGGGTGCAGAGTCCTGTGTATCCAGCAGCAGTTGAAGCATCCCGGTGCTGGCAAGGATCTCTCCATGGCTCCTTGCTTCCAGGGCTCAGGGTCCATCAACAGTATCCATTGGTGATAGAAACATCTTAGTGTTGGCAGGAGTCTCTCTGTGTCTTTTCCAGCTTCAGAAGTCTGGTTCCATCAGGTTAAGCCTGATTGGCTTCTCCTCCAATTCCCAGGGACTCAGGGTTCCTAGGACTCAGGGTCTATGCTGCAATCTTGTCAGTTTCACATCTCCAAGGAACTGACTCAAGTCTCTCACCTCCAATGGGGAAATAACGAAAGATTTCCCAGAATTCTCAGGAGAAAGTCATGTTCACACAGGGGTCTCATGGGCTAGCTCAAGATTGGCATGCTAGACTCCACCCCTACACTCCCAGTGATGAAACTGACACAGATCAGTGACTTCCACAGTCATCTACACTAATTATATGTTCAGATGTGCTGTCTAATACAAGGAGAATTCAAGTTCAATAGCAGGGACAAAACAGTGCAAGAACCAATTTTAAAAGATGGCAATTGTCCTTCAAGCATTTAATGATCTTAATTATACAAATGAACATACAAAGGTTTAACAAGATTAATGAGGTAAAACAAAGACCATAATAGCAAGAGGAGGAAATATTAAAGAACTAGAGGATAGTTATGTGTTTCATCAGTGCTATACCACAGTCTGGATATATCATCCCCACAGAATTCTAGGTGAATGGATTCATTGGATGGTGTATACTATAGAAAATAATAATAATAATATAAACTATAATAATAAAGATTCCTGGAGAAGGGCAGGGAGAAGACAAAGGGGAGTTGCTATCAGAGACTTCAAGAAGAAAAATGTTCGAAACTGATGGTGGCAGCAAGTGTACAATTGTACTTGATCTAATGGAATTATGGCTTGTTATATCTGTAAGAGCTCTCAATAAAATTATTAATAATTTTAAAAGACAGCAGTTGTAACCCAATCCTTTGCATTTGTCTTCTACTAATGAGAAGGCATGTCTTAATTATAAGGTGAAGCTCCCTCAGGTTTGGGGAGTGATACACAAGCAAAAACTTGAGTTTGAAATCCCCGTACATACGACCCCAGGCAATAATGTTAGCCTACATTTGTGTTCTGGAGAAGTTTTTCTTCTTTGGAAATGTAGGTTCTTTCAGACATATTTTTCCAAAATAAGTCAGTCTCTTCTTTATTAAAAATCAAATCTAGCAAATAACCTCTCTCCTAAGTCATTTTTCAGCATTTCAGGAAAATCACTCATGGTCCTTATATGGACAGTGATTGATTCATGTGGACATTAACATTAAGTAAATTTGCTCTCACTTTGAACCTGTGAACCAACCCCTCCCTACTCATCATCACCTACTCACTC
Source organism: Nesogale talazaci (assembly GCA_004026705.1). Classification (NCBI taxonomy): domain Eukaryota; kingdom Metazoa; phylum Chordata; class Mammalia; order Afrosoricida; family Tenrecidae; genus Nesogale; species Nesogale talazaci. The sequence goes on along the minus strand of PVJH01003071.1, from coordinate 110,933 downwards.
ACCTTTTTCACCATCAGCTTCGTCTGCACCATGCATATCCTTTACAGCATTGAAAAGGCTTTGAGTCTTTTCTTGCACAAATAAAGGCTAGTAGACATATTACTGTGTATACTCGTGTACAAGCTGAGTTTTTCAGCAGACGTTTTATGCAGTTTTTTGTGGTAACATTAGGTGCCTCCTCTGATATTCGGGTTGGCTTATTTATTCAAATATATATGATACGCTGATTTTTTTATCATCTCACTATCAATAAACTTTCCATTTGAACACTGTGTCAGTCTGGGTAGACTAGAGAAACAAATTCATAAACATGCTAATGGATATAAGGGAGAGGAAATGATATACAAGAGGAAATGAATATTGAGAAGACATACCAGCCCAATCCAGATCAAGTTCATAAGCCCAATATTAGCCCATATGTCTGATGCCCTCTTCAGACTCATGAAACACACACAATGATGCCAAATGCAGAACGACCACAAACCAATGGGTAGAAAGTCTTTGGATCCAGTGATGTTGCAAGCGTCTCAGTGCTGGCAGGAGTGTCCATGTGGCTTCTCTAGGTCCAGGTATCTAGCTACATCAGGTAGGTCCATGTGACTTCTCCTCAGGGATGTCTCACAGGGAGCCAGCCTTGCTAGTTGAGTCTCTCAGGCAGCAAGTGTAGTCAGTAGACAATCTCCAAGTGAGCGAGAGTGTGTCCTGTTTCCATGAAGGAAGTGCCAGAGTTCCAGAATTCTCAGAGGGGAAGGCCTTGCCCACATAGAGGTCTCATTGGCTATCTCCAGATTGACAAGCTAGACTCCACCCCTAAATTGACACCAGATTAGGTCTGACTGCCACAAACACTTAAACCACTGTTTGCTTCATAATAACTGTAGTTTGATAAAGCAGAGCATTCTACAAGTGCCATTATTCCCACTTTATCTTTCAAAATTGTGCCATTGAGCACAATGGGTCTCCAATTCACTTGGAGCAACAGAGGAAAAAGAGTTAGGAATAGAAGGAGGGTATGGAAGTGTAGCTAATTTCCTCCTCAAAAGATGGCCTCATTTGCCATGAGGTCAGAAGAACTAGATAGGGCCCACATACCTTTTCTGAGCATTTTAATAAAAGATTCCATAGACAGACCCTGACCAAACTATTTAAAAGAAAAACAGCTCACTGCCCAAAGAGTGGCCAAAGACTGGATGATGACAGTGACTATATGGGAAAGGAGTAGAAGAGCAGGTACTGTAAGAGCCTCAGAGACAAAAGGAAGACAAAAAAGGGATGTTTGGAAGGCCAAAAAGGAGAGAGAGGCAAGTGTCATGCCCAGTCAAGGTCTTTGGATCCTCTAGATTCAGCACAATGAATAGCTTTCACTGAAGAGAGTTGCAGGATAAACAGCAATCCAGAAGGTTTGAGAAGACAAGGAAGCTATACAGACAACTGATCCAGAGAGCGCAACGAAAAGGGAAGTTCAAAGGGTTGGGAGCAGAGGAAAGAAGCCAACAAGTGTCTGGGAACAAGCTGTCTCATCCCATGCCATCAGATTGACTGTTGGCTTTCCAGTAAACTGGGGAAAATGGGAAATGATAAAAAAAATTATTCATGCACACTATAAACACTTTATATAACTTGAAGCATAAATGTACACACATGTGGCAATCTTTTGATGTAAAGCCAAGGCCTATGCGCTGCATATGGATCCACTGTTTGGAGTTATTCATCTTCTGTCTTACATAAACCACATCCTTCATCTACGGTTCCCAGTTTTGCTGTCTTTTAAGTAGAGGGAGAACCTGAAGGCACTTGTGAAATAATCTGAATATATAATTCATCCAGATTTTTATAATCCCCACCCTCAAAATCTGTTGGCATTATTATGCCTGCATCTACTCAGTGCTCTTTAGTTAGAATTTATCAGCGTTTACAAATCATTCGGCTTAGTCTTCAGAGAAACAAAACTGCTATGTTGGGGTTTTATTTTTTGTTTTTCATTTTATCAGTTTATATAAAAAGAGGCTCTGTTGGTACAATAGTTAAGCAATCAACTGCTAACAAGAACTTGGTGCCTTGAACTCACCAGGCACTCCCATGGTGGAAAAGGCACAGCCACTCTTCTTCCATACAGAACACAGCCCAGGAAACCCTGCAGGGTCACTGTGAGTCAGGATAAACTCAATAGCAATGGGTTTCAATTTAATTTGAGCCAGTCTAATTGTCTTCCGCTTACATTATTTAGCTAAAATAATAAGTGGAACCGGTAATATCAAGTATGAGGATGAATACAACACCCTGGGCCCTTGGAAAGGATTAACTCTGTACAGTTAATATGGAAAGCATTATCAGTTAATCCTGTAAATCAGGTAAGAGGTGTCCATGAGGAGAAGAGGGCATTACTATACTGATGATAAGATCGATTGCATTTTGAGAAGTGGGCAAAGCCAAGAGCGACATGAACTAAGCATTACCAGTCGACTTCAAGTTCACAAACGGGAAGCTTGGGAAAGGGCTGCTTTTTCCTTCCCCATGTGCACTCTTTTTCTCTGCCCTTCAACTTTAGTAATTCCTTTGGCTTTTCCTTTCTGAAAACAAGATTACAACTTTAAAGCATAAGATGAATGGGCAGCAAAATGTCTAAAAGGTATCTTAACCTGAAGAGACAAATCTGGATACGCAGAGTGTATCACCCCCCTTTTCTTATCATCACTCCATTCACTATAGACCAAATTTTTTTTCACATCTATAAATATATCTATTTTTAAAAGTTTACTTCCATTTGTACTCTTTTAGTTTTTTTTAATTTTTATTTATCATTTTATTGGGCGCTCATACATCGCTTTTCATCATACTTAGTTCAATACAAGTTACATACACTGTGCCAAGCACCCCCACTTACCTGTCCTCATCGACATTCTCCTAACATCTGCCCTTCCACTTGGGCCCTTGATATTGGCCCCCCTTCCTTTCACCTCCAACCTTTCCCACCGCCCCAGTCCTCATTACTCTGCAATGATTATTGTTTTTAGACCAAATTTTATATTCATGCTTATTACTCATCTATCTCATCCTCTCTTTCTCTTCCTTCTCACTGGTTTTGCAGGGAAGTTACTCAGAGTAGTCATAGGGAAAGAAAAGAATATTAAAGCCTACTTTGCAAAAATGGAATAGATAATCCTCGGATTTATGAGAAACTGAATAAGGGATTGAAATTGTCACAGTAACTTTGAAAAAGAAGAAAAAATGTAAGAGGGTTCACACTTCCCAACCACAAAACAAACTATAGAGCTACAGTAATCAAAACAGTCTGAGGTAGACATCATAAACCAGTGCAATAAAATCAAGGATCTAGAAATAAAGCCATACATCTATAATTAATTGATCTTTGACAAGGGTGCTAATTCGATTCAACAGAGTAGAAAGAGTCTCCATTACAAATGATGCTGGAATGACAAGATTTCTCCATGAAAAAGAATTAATTTCACCACAGATGAAAATTAACTACAAATGGAACAAAGATCTAAAACCTAAACAGATGTGCTATTCCGGCAATTTTCACTGGCACCATATTTCATAGGTACCCCTTGTTCTTTAATCTCCCTTATTTATTTCCTAGCTTTCATATGCTTATGGGGTGGTTGAAAAAAAATCATAGCTTCAGTCAGGCACACCTGAGTCCTTGAAATGACATTGCTGCTGTTTCGGTTTTTTTTAAAACACTTTAAAGAGGTCTTTGGCAGCAAGGATTTGACTACAATATGTTGTTTGATTTTCCAATTGCTGTTTTCATGGGACTTCTTCATTAATTCAAATGAAATTAAATTCTTGACAAGTTTAGTCTTTTCTCCACTTATCATGATGCCGATTTGTGGGAGGTTTTCCCTTCTTTATGTTGAAGTGTAAATCATACAGAAGGCTATAACCTTTGACCATTATCAGCAAGTGCTTAAAGTCCTCATTACTTTCAGCAGGCAAATTATATAGTCTTCATATGGCAAATTATTAATGGGTCTTTCCTCCAGTTTGAATGCCACACTATTAATTTAGTCTAGAGTTCTCAGATTATTTGCTCAGTATACAGATTAAATAAATATGGTGAAAAGCTATATCCGTAGCACACCCTTTTCCTTATTTTAAACCACTCCATATCCCGCTTCTGTTTGAATAACTGCCTTGTGGTCTATATACAGGTTCCAAATGAACACAATTAAGTATTCTGGAATGCCATCCTATGCAATGTTATCCCTAATTTTTTATGACCTACATGCATGAATGCCCTCACATCACCAGTTGCCATCATCATTCTCAAATCATTTTCTTTCTACTTGAGCCCTTGGTATTGCTGATTTTCTCCTGCTATGTCCCCCCTCTTGAACCCTTGGTAATTTATAAATTATTATTGTCATATCTAGCACTATCCGATGCTTTCCTTCACCCACTTTTCTGTTGTCTGTCCCCCAGGGATGGGGTCATATGTAGATCCTTGTGATTGGTTTCTCCTTTCTACCTCACCCTCCCTCCCAGTATCACCACTCTCACCACTGGTCCTAAGTGGTTCATCTGTCCTGGATTTCCTGTGTTTCCAGTTCCTATCTGTACCCATGTACATTCTATGTTCTAGCCGAATATTTAAGGTAAAATTGTTTTCATGATAGTGAGGGGGAGAGGAAGCATTAAAGAACTAGAGGGAAGTTGTATGCTTCATCATTGCTACACTGCATCTGACTGGGTCATCTCCTCCCCATGACCCTGCTGTAAGGGGATGTCCAGTTGCCTACAGATGGGCTTTGGGTCTCTACTCTGCATTCCCCCTCATTCACAATGATATGAATTTTTATTCTCTGATGCCTGACACCTGATCCCATCCACACATTGTGATCACACAGGCTGGAGTGCTTCCTCCATGTGGACTTTGTTGCTTCTCAATTAGATGGCCACTTGTTTATCTTCAAGCTTTTAAGACCCCAGATGCTATATCTTTTGATAGCTGGGCACCATCAGCTTTCTTCACATTTGCCTTTGCACCTGCTTTGTCTTCAGCCATCGTGATGGGAAAGTCAGCATCATGGAATGCCAGTTCAAGGGTAATGTAACCAAGAGGACTTTACTGAAACCCGAATGAAGGCCAAACACGATAGTGGGACAAGAGGTAAGTAAAAGGAAATAGAGGAAAGAACGAGGAGGCAAGAGGCATTTATAGAGGTCTAAATACGGGCATGTACATATATAATATATTTACATATAATGATAGGGAAATAGATCTATATACATATATTTAAGTATTTAAGTATTAAGTTAAGTATTAAGGTAGCAGGCAGATATTGGACCTCAACTCAAGTACTCCATCAATGCAAGAACACCTTGTTCTATTCAACTGGCATTCCAAGATGCCCCCCTTCCCGACACAATTGCTGAAGACAAATGGGTGCATAAGCTAATGTGGTAAAGAAAGCCGATGGTGCCCGGCTATGAAACTATGGAGAGTTAGGGCTCTTTACTATGCTGATACTTTACTTCATCTCCCTGAGCTGCTCTTTACGTCATCATTTCTTCCTTTTGCTTTAGGTACTTTATGTTCAAAGGCAAGTTTCAGTGTTTCATCTGACATCCATTTGAGTCTTTTCATTCTTTCCTGCTCTTTGTTTTCAAGTATTATGTCTTCAATATCATCCCACAGCTTGTCTGGTCTTCAGTCATTAGTGTTCGATGCATCAAATCTATTCTTGAGACAGTCTCTAGTTCTGGTAGGCAACAGTCAAGGATGTACTTTGGCTCTCATAGACTTATTTTAAATTTTCTACCGCTGCAACTTCAACTTGTATATGAGTAATTGATGATCTGTTCTGTACTCAACCCTGGCTTTGTTCTGACTGATGATACTGAGTATTTTCATTGGTGTATTCCATTTGATTTCTGTGTATTCCATCCCAAGAGTTCCACAAGTACAGTCACTATTTATGTTTTGAAAAGCACAATTGCAATAAGTAAATCATTGCTTTTCCAAAACTCTACCATGAAACCTTTAGCCATATTTTCTAATTATCAGTTCTGCTCCTTTGTTTCCAACTTTTGCATGACAATCACCAGTATTTATCAACGTATCTGAATCAAATGTTTGACCAGTTTCAGACTATAAAGCTTGATAAAAATCTTTAACTTCATCTTTGGCAAAGTTTTAGGTGCATAATTTTGAATAAAAGCGATATTCATTGGCATTCTTTGTATGCATATGTGTATTATACTGTCACTGACAGTGTTATACCTCAGGATAGATCTTGATTTTTATATATAATTTATATAATACTATTCATTTTCAATTTTTTAATCTGATATAGTAGGTCATATGATTATCTAATTCAAAACAGCCAATACTACTCTAATTCAACTCAGTATTTCCTAGGGTACTAGTCTTTTTCATATTTAGGGCTTGCAATTTTCCTAGATTGATATTTGGTACCTTTCAATTATTTCTTTCCAATTATTAATTGATGTTTGAAGCTATTTCATCTTGAGTTATGCGACATCAATACACAAAACCCTGAAAGGTTTATTTCACCCTCATAATAAAAGTTGACTGTACTTTAAGAAGGTGGCTGTTTCCCACTCATATTCTAAGTACTTTCCAATCCCTTGGTATTATATGAGACAACGCTGCACTACTATTAATAAGATTTGCATTGGCCATTTTTTTCTGTCAAAGTAGATTACTAGGTCCTTTTTCCTAGTTTGTCTTAATGTGAAAGCACACCTAATATCTGTCCACTATGAGTAGGTGGCTCTGTTCATGCTTAAAATAACAGTGGCATAATTTCCAGCAACACACAAGCCACCACAGGATGACAAACTGACATACAGTGGTACTTTAGTTATTAGGGGAATGCCAATCAAAAATATGAACAATGAGATAGCACTTCAGCTCCAACAGAATAGCTATGAGTAAAGAATGGAAACAACAGGTGTTGGTGAGGATATGGAAAAATTGGATCTATCACCACTGGGGATGTAGAGTGGAAAAATTTCGATAGTTACTCAAAAAATAAAACGTTCATTACCAGATGACTCAGCAATTCCACCACAAGAAAAACTGAAGCTGTCATGCAAGCAGATACTTGTATGTCACATTTAGCAATGTTCATAATAGCCTAAGGATGGAAACAACCTCTCTATTAAGAAATACAAAAAATATGTTATGTATAAATAATGCAATATTACTCAGCCATATAGAAAAATGAAAACCTGATACATACCTAAACATTATGTAAATATCATGTTGAGTGAAATAAGCCAGTGATGGAAGGACAAATATTGTTTGATCCCACATATATAAACAAAGCAAATATATTCAGACTGGAGCTTATTAGTGAATACAAGGGCTAACAGGGAAAAGGAGAATTCATTGCTTATAGGGTATTGAATATCTTTTAAGGGTGATTGAAAAAATAAGATTGTTGTGATGGTTACACAGAGTGATGAAAGTAATTCATGGTACTGAACTGCACGTGTGAAAATGTTGGAAAAGTAGTTTGATATCAGTATGAGTTCCCACTAAAATGATTGTATATGGAGCAGTGTTAGAGAAAAAAAATGCAGGAGTCTCTATTTTTCAAGAACTGCTCAAAGTGCTAGTGTTAACCATCATAGGACTAGGACTATTCTACCCTAAGCACAATCACTAATTCTCTCCTTGCATTTTCCAATACAAAGTACCCCTTTCACCTCCCTAGGAATTCCACACGCGTTCTCCATATTCCTCAGGGAAGAATCAATATCCAGAGTCTCTCTGCAGCCTGTATTCAAAAGCTCCTCCAAGAAAGAGAATCCTGGGTACTGCTGACATGAGCATTCATAAACAAGCTGGAGTTTACTCGGCATTCACTCCCTTCCCTCTCCATCTCACTCCCCTCATTTGAGTTACCTCTTTTCCTTACATGTGCTTTGTAGAGTTCAGACATCATTTTAGTTAATCCTTACTGCAATAGCATTATTATTATCATCATAATTATTTTATTCTCATCATGCTTCCCCTTTCATTAGTTAATTAACAAAGTTAGAGGCCAAATAAGTAGCAGAATAAGAATTAGAATCTAGAACATTGGGTCTCAGAGGCTGAGTTCTTCATTACTACATACTAACTGCCCCTTCCTAAAAGACCATGTATAAGTGGAATTCATGCTTAACTTAGAAGAATATCATTATTGATATCCACCAAATCAGGGAGTCTCTTCCCATCTGCAGGAAATATCTGTTTAGAGCAATCATCTAATTGTTTTCAGATGATTTAAAACTCTTCATGACAAAAGGAGCAAAATATAATCTTTTGGGGGCCAACCCAAGCAGATAGAATGAAATGACAGAAGACAACATGCTCATTTATAGTGAAAGCATTTTCTAGTTGGTACTTCCCACAATCCTGTCTCCCGGGCCAACAAATAAATATCTAGCACAAAGAGTGTTTTTGTGTGTGGCGTGGGAGGGGTTTCAAAGAAATAGGGTCATGCTACAGGGTAAGAAGGTGACAAAATTAAGTACTATTTGCTGAAAAGTTCAATAAGCCATACTTACTTTCTTGGTGCATTTCTTGACAGTGTTTATTAACTCCTGCATTACCAGATCTACACTCTTCAAAGAAGGCCCTTTCAGTTTCACAATTTGTTTTTTGACTATTGCTTCAAATGCCATGTCTGGCGTAAACAACCCTGTCCTGAATATAAGAAAGATAGCAAGATATTAGATTTTTTAAATTGAGTAATATCAAATAATCTTATTAAAATATTTCAATTTAGAAGCCAGTTAAAGGGCATAGGTAATATTCAAGTTTAAAAGTTGCAAGGGATTTGTTATATTCATGGTACCATTTATGTAAAACTGTGATTCCACATGCAGTCCAATCTGGAGAGATTAGCATTACCTAAACACAGTGTCCAAGATGCTTTCATGGCATTTAACCTGACTCTTTACTGCTATTTAAGTGCAATTTATCTCATCTCACTGTTACGCTACAATAACAAGGAATACTATGGCTGAAGTGGTGTCTTAAATTTACATTCATGCATCAGAGTAGAACTGTGCTCTTTAGAGTTTTCAAGACTTTGACCTGTGGGGTGCTTGGTTATTTGCCCTACACAGAGATTCCTTCAATTTAATACATAGCCCATATGAATTCAAGATATGAGTTTTAACTCCATCCTGCTCTTATCATAGTTCTGTAAAGAAGGTAAATTAAAATAATCTCACTTTATACCCATTCCACTCTTACTGCCTCATGTTTCTCTCTACACTCCAATATACATCACAAATGCCAATCAAAATGGATGACTCTTGACTCCAGAAATACATAATGCACTTTCTCACCTCTGAGCCTCTGCTTACTCTGTTCCCCTCACATGGAAGGCCTTTCTGTTATGCTCCATCATCAACAACCCCTATTACATCTTTGTATCCTCTCAAACGCCCTCCCCCCACCCTCACCCCCACCCTCTCAGACACACACACACACACACAACCTTTGACTATTGAGGTCATCTTGCTCTCTAAATTAACTCAAAAGGAGGACCTATGGACCCTACTTCTAAAATCACAATTCCACCCACTTTTTCCTGTTATCTCTTCCCCAGAATACCATTTTCCAGAGTGGTTGTACCATTTTGAAGTCCCACAACTTAGTTTAAGACAAACTGAAATGAACAAAGGAAAATGAAAACAAATTGTGCCAGTGCCATACACTCTTGCCAAAACTTGTTGCTTGAGATTTTTTGTTTTGGTTTGGTTTGTTCACTTGCTTAGTCACTTCTTTATTACTGAAGTGAAATGATAGTTTTAATCTGCATCTCTTTGACTAAGGAGGAGTCATCATGGCATATTAATCATTTTGATCTTGCGCCCCAACTTCCAGCAAAATTGATCTGTCCTTGCTCTGCATTAGACTTGAGTGCCTCTGCCCATGTGAGCTCTCTCCCTTTAGGCTGCCAAGAACACTCTTGAGCATTTACATATCTCTTGTGGAGCCACCCACAAAGCTTTAGGTGCCTAGGTGCCGCGCTTTGTTTTGAATTGAAAAAGACTATGACACTAGGAAAAATTATCATTAAACCCCTCCCTACGGGGATCTCCTGAGTCCTACTCTGTTCAGAAGATGAAAAGTCTATTTTACCAGCCAATTATATACATTGATTTTCTTTCAAGAGCCTGGAGTCAAGAAAAATGCAAATGACTTGCCTGATGCCATGTATGTTTTTGATTGCATAGCTTATTTCTCTTCGCAATTCTTTCTCATTGAACTCCATCTGCAGATGCAAAAATGAGTCACAGTTATGTTACTTAGCTCCTTGGAGTAGCAATATTGCTGAATGTTAAAGAATGGGAATAATTCACTGTAGCTATTAATAAATATATATCCCTGACTCCCCTAACTTCAACCCAGATGCTCACAACATCTGTTTATATAAAGTTCAAGGCAACATAGAACCCTAGGCATTTCTGAGACCCTTGTGTAAGGGATTCTTAACCGTACAGTCGATAAGGATGTACTATGCCTAAGCAATGTCTTCTGGACAGAAACGTGGCCCAGCGGGTGAGACATTTCAGTCTTCATTCTTTTGCTGACTATAACAAATTTGTCAGCACAAATGAATGTGTCACCGTAGGTGCGCAGCGGTACAGCTCACTGAACCTTAAGAATGGCTGGCATTTCTCCTTGGTCACTTTAATCACCTGAGTTTAAAGCCATCACTATAAAAGTAAATTAATGGTGTATTATTACTCTAACACAGGATAGCTTATCAGCCATTTTTTAGGGGTTCTAGGAACTTAAATGTTAACTCCGTGCAAGGTCAAAGTGTCACAGAGCTTGTGCCTGCAAAGGCTGTCAAGAGAACTTTAAGGGGAGCCCCTGACTTCTGAGATGTAGCTTCTCCAGGATCACTGTCCGTCTTTCTCCTGATCACACTTCGAGCCATATAACAGTGAGCTGCTTTATTTCTCCTGCAGAGAGTTCAGGTGGTGTTCCAGTCCTTTCTGCACCAGCTTCTTCCCCATTCCTGGTCTTCTTAATTAATGATGCACATTTCTGAATTCAGCTTATGCACTAAGGCTGGCTGTGATTCATAGGCTCTGTTTCCCTGGCTCCTGTGCTGAAGTTTAACTCATGTCTTATCATATCCTAATGAAATTATCTGTGTATTCACCTGCCTCCCATACCACCATACAAGCACCCACCTCTCCGCAGGTGAGGCAAGTATCAAGGTAGCTAACACTACTTAGTTGATGTAGGCCTTTCCAACTTAATCATTTCAGAATAGAACTCTCCATCCCAGCTTTCCTTGGGTTCCCTTGCCTCTTGGTCACCATTGTTCACTCCATTTCTCAAGCCAAACCTTCCTCCCATCATTGACTCCTTTCTCCCACCTGCCATAATAATCTAAGACCTATTGGCCCTGCTTCTCAATTCTCAATTCCAACCATTTCTTTCTGTCAGAAAGCATTTTTGCTGTGAAACCCAAGCTGTGTTTTGCTGTGTTTCCCCTTTGCACAAGTTCTTCCAAGAACCTGTGCCTATGTTTTGTGTTTGTCATTCTATGTTCCTTTCCCTACACAGGGTCTCCAACACCATTTTCTCATGGAGCAGCTGGTGATTTCATCAGTGGCCCAATACTTAAACCATTGTATCACCAGGTCTCTTTAACCACTGCCACTCACTTATTTTATTAACAGTAAAGGAAAACAAAATATGAAGATGAAGGGATAAAACAGCAGTCAGTACAAACCTTTACTATCTCAAAAGGAAAGCGTTCGTGGAAAATACGATTAATTTTAGCACCACCTGAGAGCTCTAAAGTATCTACTTGATCTCCTGATCCTTCGATTCTCTTCTCAAAGTCCACAGCAAATTGCTGAACCATCCTGGAATGGGGAAAGAGAAATAAATTCAAGTTAAAGTAACAAGGCCTCTTGAACTTGTCATTTTCTATGATTACCCCTAAGAATCCTATTCTTGGTGTTCATGGCTTCAATGGTAGTGTTAAAACTGCATTCTATTCATCAAATAGAGTGTGATTATATGAAATACAAATGTGGCAATTAAATTTATTATAGACATTCAATTAAAATAAATAAGTTTAAAGTTTAAAGACCTTTACTGTTAAATGCATTCTGCCATATCCACTTGGTTGCAACCATGAAGTGACAAAGACTACTTAAATTCAAGCAACAAGAAAGTGCACAGCTCATTGTGAATCTACAGGACAGGTAGACTAGCCCCTCTGGGTTTCTGAGAAGTAACTCTTTATGGGAGTAAAAACTTTGCCTTTTCAATGAGGGATGGTTGGTGGTTTTGAACTACTGACCTTGCAGTTAGCAGCCCTACACATAACCACTATGCCTCCAGTGTTCCTAGATTTTATATAAAAGAATTTAATCTACCTTAGCTCCTATATCCTCACTCTTCACTAATACCCCGTCACACTTTATGCCATCATCTTTCTCCACCCACCATCCCTATCTTAGACTCTTCTTGGGTGATGCAAAGGTACCCATAGCCTCAGGCATCACTAAGATAACTGGTTTCTCAAAATCTAAAGTTTTAGCCCATGGGCTCATATACCCAACCACTGGACATTTCTCTCCTCTTAACATGTTGGACTACTAACCTCAAGCTTAGCAGTTCTAAACTAACAGCCACTCCAAAGGAGTCACACTGGGCTTTTGATTCCTATGAAACATTACAGTTTGGAAAACACACAAGGGTTTATTCTGCCCTATAAAGTCACCATGATGAGGAATTGACTCGATGGCAGGTAGTTTGATTTGGAGGTGGTAACTTCTTTGAAATCAGCATACCCAATACTGAGACCCTCAGTTTCTTGCACTCCCAAATCTGCTGATTCTCCTGCATTTCCAACTTCCTTCAGGTAGGTGGCATCACCACCCCAAGGCAGGAAATGAGGAGGCTTCCTGAGTTTCTCCATCTCACTCACCCCCAGGTCCTGAGAGCAAACAGTTTTTGTTTATTCGAACTTTTTTTTCTTTTTTTGTTTCTAGTTCTAATCTTTTCTTGTTTGTTTGTTTTTTAATCGCTTTATTAGGGACTCATACAATTCTTATCATGATCAATACATCCATCCATTGTATGCAGACCACGTTTGTACACTTGCTGCCTTCAGCATTCTTCAAACTTCCTTCTTCTACCTAGGACCTTGGCATCAGTTCCCCATATTTCCCCTCTCTCCCCACACCCCCCATGATCACTTAATAATTTACAAATTATCATTATTTTATCATATCATACACTGTCCAATATGTCCCTTCACCCACTTCCCTACTGTCCTTACCCCAGGGAGAAGGCACATGTAGATCCCTACAATTGGTACCCCCTCTCTACTCACCTTCTCTCCACCCTCCCAGCATCACCACTGGTCCTGATGGAATCATCTGTCCTGATTCCCCCCGTTTCCAGCTCCTATCCATACCAATGTGCATCCCCTGGTCTAAACAGATTTGGAAGGCAGAATTTGGATAGTTGAAAGCATTTAGGAACTAGAGGAAAGTTGCATATTTCATTGTTTGCTACACTGTACCCTGACTGGTTTGTATCCTCCCCGAAACCTCTCTGTAAGGGAATTTCCCTTCATCTATTGACGGGCTTTGGTCCCAATCTGTACTTCCTCTCATTTACAATGGTGAAATTTTTAGTTCTTTGACTCCTGATACCTGAACCCTTCGACACCTCATGGTCACACAGGCTGGTGTGCTTGTTCCATGTGGGCTTTGTTGCTTCTGCACTAGATGGCGGCTTGTTTACCTTCAAGCCTTTAAGACCCCAAATGCTATACCTTTTGATAGCCGGTCACCATCAGCTTTCTTCACCACTTTTGCTTATGGATACATTTGTCATCAGTGATGATGTCAGGAAGGCGAGAATCATGAAATGTCAATTTAGAACAAAGTGTTCTTGCATTGAGGAAGTACTTGAGTGGAGGTCCAATGCCCATCTGCTGTCTTAATACTAACCCTATAAGTATATGCATGCAGATCTATTTCCCAATCATCATATATAGATATATTCACCTATGTACTTTACATCTTTCAGGTGACAGCTATCTTTCTCCTCATCCTGTTGACCTGCCTTGGTACAGATGTCTTGAATTCTTGCTGGGAATATTGAAACCATCTCTAAATGGACATCCTGGCTTTTTGGCAATGGCCCCCCACAATTTAATAGCTTCCTAACACATCACCCAAGATTCTTCATGGCCCAGCCCTGGTTGCCACTCCAATGCTATTTCTCACCACTCACCCACGCCAACCCACCTGAAACTATTTGCAGTTGCCCAAATGTACCATTTCCCCGTGTTTTTAAACTCCACCACCACCCTGTACCCGCCATCTACTGAGAAAACCATTGACTCTGCCTTAGGCTTCTTTCCATGGTGATTTTTTATCTTCTAAGATTCAGCTCAAATATTAATTCTTCTAGAAAACCTCCCTTGACCCATTCTCCTTTAATAAATATGCTTCATGGTTGTCCAGATTCAGGACTCCTCACTGTATCCTCAGTTGATTTCTAGCATAGTACTTACAGTAGGTGGCCACTTCCTGTTCATCTATCAGTTTCTCCTTTAAGGCAAACAATTATACATTTATCTCTCCTTTCTTAGCATATGAAAATAACAAAGAGTTTTCCAATGAATAAGAATTACCTTAATATGGTGGTAAAAAAAACACAAGAAATATACTATAGGTAGGAAATAACTGCTGTTCTAGTAACTAGGTTTTCCAAGTAGATGGTACCTTACAAAAAAAATAAGGTGTTGAAATTGTAGTTTAAGTTGCTACAATCATAAAGGCAAATTTATAATAGAAAAAATTCAGACCATTTAAAACTTTATATTCAAGCCTTTAAGACCCCAGACACTATATCTTTTGATAGCTGGGCACCATCAGCTTTCTTCACCACTTTTGCTTGTGCACCCATTTGTCTTTAGCAATTGTATCAAGATGTACATCATATTATTTCTTTTCAGGTGTATTTCATTATGATTTCTATCATTTGGCTTCTTAGAATTCTTCTACAATAGAGATAAATTGTTTACAATCTTTTATAATTAGGATCCACCAATTTCTGATAATTGTAGTAAGACAGGTAAGAGGGAATCTTCAAAAACCTCTGCTGCAGTAAAGTCTGGGAGTCTTCTCTCTCTCTTTTGGCTCACAGTTAAAGTTAAGACTGACATTCTAACTCATTTACTTATGTTTATAGTGTTTATAGTGCCAGAGTTGTTTGAGAGACAAAAGCTAGTTAAATTTTGTTCCTTTCTTTTCTTGACCATTCTCTCTTAGTAGGAATTTTTGCCTTTTCTTTATTCAGTTTATAAAGAAACCCATTCATTCTAATCTAATCACTTTTTAGCCTTCCATCTCTGTCCTGGAACTCCCGGTCCACATCTGGAGCTGCCAGTTTTACTTAAAGGCAGAATTAATCCTTTTTTTAAAATAAGATATTTCATATATTTCATATACTACATTCTAAGTTTAAGCTGCTTAGAATGATTTGTTTTCAATGGTGACATAATATAATATAAAAATTGATTTGTTTTCAAGATTGACATTCTAAAAATAAGAATGAAGTTTATCTCCATTAATTACTGGAAATACAAGGATTACTCAATTTATACAAGTGCTTACTTATCATTAAATTGATTAAAGTACGTTTGAAAAAATGGCATAGTCTAATTTAATAATACTATCCACAGGTAGGAAATTATTACATTTTCATAACCCTGTCTTCTTCATGCTTTCCAGGATCCTGTAGAGAAATAATTTAGATTAATTTGTCTGTTTTTAAGGAACTTTGTGTACCAATCAAACTCAACAATCTGTTCTTTCAGTCCACTGTTTCTTAGAGCAGTTGCTAAGCACCAGCTCATCACATAGACCAATGTTTCTTGAAAGAAAAAATATTTCAGACAACTTCATTAAAGACACTAGACAATATACCTTAGTTATGTAGTGCTGTTATAATATAAATACCAAAAACTTATTTATTTAACAAATAAATTTATATTCTAACAATTTAGGAAGCTTTGCATGGATTCACTATGGATCAGAGCTGACTCAATGACATGTAACAACTAGACTTTGGTTGCAAGTTCTTAGGGAAGGCTTTCTCTCTCTGTTGGCTCAGGGGTCAAATTTTTATTTCCTTTCGACAACAGTGGGATCAGTGTCCCCTGGAGATTTCCCTGTGTCTTGAGTTTACCTTGATCAAGGAGGGTCTAAGCACAAGGGGCCCAGGTCCAAAAAACACACTCCAGTTCTAGCAGTTTTTGTTTGGTGATAATGAGATCTCTCTTTCCTCACTTCTTTCTCTTTTTATCTTTTTAAAATAGAAGGGGATGCAGACCATATCTTAGGGAAACTCCCTTTCATTTGGATCAGAGCTGTGTCCTGAGTAAAAGTGACGCATCTCACCTTAATACTGCCTCATTAACTTCACCAGCATATAATACCAACAAATCCTACCTCATTAACCACAGACAGAAATTTTTGACCCAAAGGACAATTCAATCAGATTACAATATTCAAAATAATGGCACAAAGTTGAAAACCTGGGCCTCGACAAATTGACATATATTTTGGGGAGGACTCCATTTAACATATGACACATGTCATTCTAATTGGTCCAAGACAAACTCAGCCCACCACTGTGGGATATAGACGAGCTCTCAGATGAAAATTGAAGGAAATATCACATGAACCTCACAAATCTGTGAGGCGTGCTAAAAAACTGCCTATTTTTATGTAAAACAAGTAAGCCTATTTCTTTAAAAATGTATGCAGCAATTCTTTGTTAACACATTGCGAACAGATCCCACGTTGATCCAGGCTTTAATGTGTTAACTTGCAGATGGGTTTTGGATCTCTACTACTTCCCCACCCCTTCACATTGATTTGGTTGCTTGATTTTTAATTTCTTGGTTTTAAAATATCTGGTCTTTAATGTGTTAAGACTGATAGAACAAAACGGGAAAAGCAGACTCTATATACACATTATTAACTTTCCAGAGGCTCACATTGCCATGATAAAAGACACTCTAACAAAATTTGACCATCAAACAAAAGTTCCCCAGAGGAAAGTGAAGAGACACATGAGAACTAATTTTCTAAAAAACAGGGAGAAAAAGAGCAGATGAGAACTATCTTTCCCAATCTACTTATTTGAATTCCAAATTAGTATATTCAACATACAAAATTTTTAACAGGGTGGAGTAGAAAGGGAAAATTTCTTACAAGGATCTACATATATATAACCTCCCTGGTGTACAGACAATGGGGAAGTGGGGTGAAGGGAGACAATGGATAGTGTACGATATGGCAAAATAATAATAATAATAATTTATAAATTATCAAGAGTTTGTGAGGGAAGAATGGGCAGGGAGGGGGAAAATCAGGAGTTGATACCAAAAGCTCAAGTGGAAATCAAATGTTTTGAGAATGACGAGGGCAACACATGTGCAAATGTGCTTGACACAATGGATAGATGTCTGGATTGTGATAAGAGTTGTATGAGCCCCCAATAAAGGGGCCAAAGGCATTTTTAAAAAAAAGAAAGAAAAGAAACAAGGGAAGAAAGGAAGGAAGGAAGGAAGAAAAAAAGAAAGAAAATGATGGCCACATATGCACAAATGTGCTTGATACAATGGATGTGTGTATGGATTGTGATAAGAGCTGTAAGAGCCCCAATAAAATTATTTTTTAAAAAAGCAAAGATGTCACCTTGAGAATTTCTTTGCTGCTGGTATTTTCGATTCCCTCATCTGCGTGCAAAAGTCGGACAACAAATAAGGAAGGCCTAAAAATTAATGCCTTTGGATTAAGTGCTTGGACTGCCAGAAAAAGGCATAGCTCTTACAGTCATAATGCTACTTAGAAGTGGGGCGGTGAAAATTCATCTCCTATTATCTGGACATGTTATCAGGAAGGACAAGCTCCTGGAAGAGGGTACCACAGTCAGTAAAATAGAGGTTCGGAAGGGGGAAAAGGGAATTTTTCAATGTGATGGACTGACACAGTCACTGCAGCACGGAGCTCAAACACAGCAACTGGGAGGCTGGCACAAGATCAGGTTCTGTTCTGTTGCACATGGGGTCGCCCTGAGCCAGACTAACTCAACAGTGCTGAACACCAACAGTAGCTAGCACAGAGTGTGACGGTGAACAGAATACGCAAAGGGGCTGGAGAGGGTGAAGGAGGGATGGAGGCAAAGGTGAAGAAGGAAACTGTCAGGAAAAGATAGCAAAGACGGGGCTGAAGGAGCCTGCTACAAAGAAAGAAGCTAGCTATGCGTAATTCTTATCTGAGACCGAGCCACTGAGGTAAACTCCGCCTTTGCGAGAAAACTGCCAGTTAGATATTAAGATGATGATGTAGGACTTGTACAGAACTCACTTTGCCTTTTCAGTCATTTGAAGAAATTTTACAGGAGTTTACAAAGGTGTGGGGGTGGGGGGTGCGGGGGGTGCAATGTCAGTTATGAAAGCTTTGAATCCAGGAAATAGGTATGATCTTGGAGGAATTTTTAAAATGGGGAAACGAGGAATTCCTATTTAAATTATTTGAGCATGCTGAAATCTCACCACAAGGAAGGGAGTTAAATTGTGCATTTTAACTGCCAAAGTAGGAAGATGCTGCCAGCAAGCGTGCTGGGGGAGAAAGCCTCCATAGGAGCAACTGAGGTCCTCTGGAGCAACTGAGACACTCTGGACAGTCAGCTGCTCGGAGAGCTCTTCTATTTAAGTGGAATAAGAGGAAAGCTTCCAACTGGGATAAAAAGCTAGAAGCGATGACAGAAGAGGAAAAAAAATATGAGACTTTTGATAATTCTTTAACAACTATTCAATCCCGTGCCTCTAAGGACAAAATCCAAAGACCCCAAGAATAAGGATGGGAGGTCATGAAGGAATAAAACGATGCTGGGCAGTTTTCCTTTTGCTTTTCCTTTTGTAAGGGCGGCATCAAAATCATTACCAAAAGGAAAGTTTAAAATAATTTACATGTGCAGGAATTGTGCCCAATCTGACCCCATCACATTGGGGCAAAACATGAAGGGCATGCAACAAAGTAACAAGGAGAGGAAAGCAATGAAGTCCCCAAGGAGTCCCAAAAATAGACTCTGGGAGCAGGAGATGGAACTCCATCAGACTTGACCAAAAATCACTCATAAAGGTCAACACACTAACCTGGAACTATTTATAGCCTTTTCTTTGTTGTTGTTGTTGTTTCTTCATGTCTTTTTTCATTCCCTTTAATATAGGTAGGCTAAAGAATCCCCAGGAGAATACTATGGGACTGAGGAAGACAGGGTGAGACAGTGGAGAGACAGGGGAGAGGAGGAGGTGAGGAAAAGGAAGGGGGATCCAACAAACCCAGGGACAAAGGAACAACAAGTGATCTAAAATTAATGGTGGTAACGGGGGTAGGATACCTGGTGGGGCTTGATCAATGTAGCCAAGAGGAATTAATGAAAGCCAAATGAAGGTCAAACCCGATAGTGGATCAACAGGAAAGTAGATCGAAATAGAGGAAAGAACTAGGAGGCAAAGGGCATTTACAGAGGTCTAAATACAGGCAGGCACATATGTAAATATATTTACATATAATGATAGGGACATGGAACTATGTACATATGTTATATGTTAGTATTAATGTAGAAGACATACATTGGGCTTCTACTCCGGTACGCTCTCAATGCAAGAACACTTTGTTCTAATAACCCAGCATTCTGTGATGCTCACCTTCCTGACAGGATCGCTGAAGACAATCTTCAACCATAAGCAAATATGATGGTGCCCAGCTACCAAAAGATATGTCAGGGGTCTTAAAGACTTGAAGATAAACAAGCAAACATCTAGCTAAGAAGCAGCAAAGCCCACCAGAAGGAAGCACATCAGCCATTGTGATCATGAGGTATTGATGGGATGAGCTATCAGGCATCAGAAGACCCAAGACTAACATATCCATGTGAATGGGGGCGGGGGGTACTAGGGAGAGGAAGGCTGAGTGGAGACTCAAAACCCATCTGTAGACAATTCAACATCCCCTCACAGAAGGGTCACAAGGAAGGCACAAACCAATCAGGGTGCAATATAGCACCAACAAATTATACAACATTCCTCCAGTTCTTTAAATGTCCCCTCACCCCCACTATCATGACCCCAACTCTACCTTACAAAGTATGTAGACTGGTACAGATAAGAGTTCTGGACACAGGGAATTCAGGACAGGTAAAGCCCTCAGTAACAATAATGGGAATAGTGAAACCATGAGGATGGGGGGAAGCTGGGGGGGGGGAGGGGGAAGGAAAGCAATCACAATGATCAACGCATAACTGTCCCCATCAATTTTTATTCAAAAATATAAAGTTTAAAGGGACACAGTATAACATCTACAGAGCCATATATACTTTCCTTTACTCCTCTGTTAGACCAGTGAAATAACATAATGAATAAGGAAAATAAAACAAAACAAAAAAACCCTGAAGCAATTAGTTTGAAAATTGAAGAAAGGAAAGGAAAGGATGACTCACTGCAGGAGTGCTTTTGTCTTCCTGGTGGGGTCTTCTGGTTTGAAATTTTTGAAGGCTTCTACTTCATGTTCTATGGAAAGCAACTGCCCCTGGAGTTTGTTCCTGAAATTTGGCAGCGTATCTCGAATGTGGTTGGTAAGTTGCTAAGTAAAACAAAACAAAACAGTCATAGACTCATTAAAGGTTAATCCACGAGACAAAAATCAAGCTACGCTGTTTTCCTAATCATTCAAAGTATTTGAAATTATATACACACTTGAGACTGACTGTGGAAGATAGGTAGTGGGAAGAAATTCCAACTCTGTTCCATGGCCGTACGGAGATGCTGAAAAGTCCTTCCATGAAAGTCACTCACTTGGACTATCTCTTTAGGTCTGAGAAGACTCTATTAAAATTCAGCTAATGTTGCTGATGAGCTTGGCCAAAAAGATCTTTACATGGAATGATTTATCAGCTCACTTCTCTTGCAGAGAAAAACTTTAAGAAAAACTAGGAATAGGAAGTCTAGATTGACAGTCACTCCCTGATGTTCTCAGAGCTAATTATTTTGCCATATTGGAGGACTTCAGATATTAAATGGTGCCAGAAGTGCTTGTTGGGCACATTTCTCTCCATTTTGCACTACAAGCTAATGCTTTGTCATACCTCCACCAGACCAACACTTTCACCAAGGGCTACTTTGGTAGGTACCATCAAATCAGGTCTTACTAATAATGGTCTTATGTTTGTTTTTGTTTTTTGGGTATCACTGCCCTCTGGTGGTGGGAGTAGGAGGCCTAGCCTTTGCTCCTGTGGAGCCGCTGCTGGAATTGAACCTCCATCCCAGTGGGCCGCAGTCCCGCGCACAACCACTACGCCACCGAGTCTCAGCCCCAATAGCGGACTTATGTACAGCACAATAAAACCTGAAGATGGTCCTGGGCCATTTTCACAATTACTGTTATGTTTGAGCTCATTGTTGCATTCAGTTGTCAATCCATCTCATTGAGCGTCTTCATCAAAAGCAAGAATGATGTGCTTTTTCCAAGGACATCATGATGTGTTCCAAGTCCATGAGACAAAGGCTTGCCATCCTCCCTTCTAAGGAGCATTCATTCTAGCTATACTTCTTCGAGTTAGGTCTGCTTGCTGTTTTGACAGGTGGGTAGATTAGGGACAAAGGGGATTGTCTTTCCATCTTTCCAAACGCCTAAGCGAAGTGAAAATTAGCTATCCACACTACAATAAAGGGGATGGAAAGAGACCAGGCACTCATTAGACACCTATGAGAAAGGTCCAAACTGAACATGTCACACAAGCCTCCTGGGCTCCAGTAGGAGGAGGAGGAGGTTCACCTGGGCGCACAGACTAGGCCAAGCCACTTGACATCACACAGGTGGACCTAAACTCAGCCAGTACGATCCGCCAATACCTTCGACCAGGCCTCCCCAGCCAGGGGGGTTAAACACACCGCTGTCAGGCCACTTGTTTCTCGTTTGCTCTGCTCTTGATCAGCTGCACACTCTAAGTGAGGGAGGGTGAGAATTTCGCCCCCCACCCCTTGGGATTTCATAGTTTCACAAGCATGTATTTGGGGGTTCCTTTCCTGCATTCTCCCCATGTGGTTTTTTCTCATTCATGCTTCTGCCCAACCTTGGCCGCTTTTCAGAAAGGGTATGTACTTTTGAGTCTGTAATTCCTGAAACTTCCTTTTGCCTCATTAAAGTCACTTGGATTATAAAATGTGCTTCTCCCATGTGAATTATTTCAGTGCCATGAAGCAAGAACCAAAGTACCCGTTTCTAGGAAATGAACATTTTAAGCAGTCCATGGGACTTTCAATAAGTTTTCAAACCAAATTCTCCACCAAATAATCTATTCCAACCCATACTGACCCGAAAGGACAGGGTAGAACTGGGTTATGGGAATTGAACACCTCATCTTTCTCCTACAGAGTGGTTGGTAGTTTTGACTTGCTACCTTGCAGTCAGCATCCCCAAGAGTAATCAGTGCAAACATGCTAATTCTTCTCCAGTCTTCCTTATTCAACACTCAGCTTTCACATATGCATGAGGCAACTGAAAATACTATGATTTGGGTCAGGGACACCTTAAGCTTCAAAGTAACATCTTTTCAAAGTGCTTTCCAACACTTTTTTTAAGATCATTTCATTGGGGGCCTTGCAACTCTTATAACAATCCATACATCAATTGTATCAAGCATATTTGTACATATGTTGTCATGATTATCTCCTAAACATTTATTCTCTATTTGAAATGTTATCAGTTCCTTTTACCCTCCCTCCTCCCCTCCCACCCTCTTGACCCCTTGATGAATTATTTTTCTTTTCATACCTTAACACTGACTTAACTTTCCCACAGTTTCTGTTGTTTGTCCCCCTGGGAGGAAGGGTGGTGGTGATTATGTGCCATTCATTGCTGGTGGTTTTCCCTTCCATTCCTTCTTTCCCACCTTCCCCCTACCCTCGTGGTATAATTACTTGAATTTGTTCCTGGAGGGTTTATCTGACCTGGATTACATATGTCCTGAGCTCTTCTCTGTACCTTTGTACATGCTCCAGTCTAGCTCTATGTGTAACATAGGACTTGGGTCATGATAGTTGGTGGTGGGGGAGAGGGGTGGAGAAGGCCTCAAGGAAAGAGGAATATTATGTGTTTCATCGGTGCTATTCTGCACCCTGGTTGACTCATCCCTACCTCGTGACCCTACTGTGAGGGGACATCCCATTGCCTACAGATGGGTTTGAGGTCTCTGCTCCACCCCACCTGTTCTCAGAAATATGTGTTTGTTTGCTTGCTTCCTTGCTTGTTTGTGGTTTTCTGATGCCTGTTACCTGATTCCATCAACACAACATGATCACACAGGTTGGTGTGCCTCTTCCATGTGGGCTTGTTGCTTTTTTGCTAGATGGTGACTTGTTTAAGTTCAAGCCTCTAGACCCCAGATGGTCTATCTTTTGATAGCTGGACATCGTCAGCTTTCTTCACATTTGTTTGTGCACCCATTTTGTCTCCAGTGATCATGATGGAAGGGTGGACATCACAGAATGCCAGCTTGTTAGAATAAAGTGTTCTTGTATTGAGGGGGTGGGGGGTTTGAGCAGAGGGCCCCAAATTCATCCACTACCTCAATACATTACCATATAAATATAAGTACATAGGTCATTATCTCTTGTGCAGGAGATTTACCCAATGCATTGTGTCATTTGATCTCTTGACTAGCTTCCACAAGCACTGAGTGTGGATCTAAGCAAGAGGAAATCTTTACCAACTTCAACCCCTTCTCTCTTTATGATGTACTTCATGATGTACTGATTGGTCCAGTTGTGAGGACTTTTGTTTTCTTTACATTGAGTTGTAATCCACACTGAAGGCTCCGGCCTTTGACCTTCATTAGAAAGTGCCCCAAGTTCACCTTACTTTGAGCAAATACGTGTGTCATCTGCATATTTCAGGTTGTGAATAAACCTTCCTCTAATCCTTCTTTACATAGCCAAGCTTCTTAGATTATTTGCCCAGCATACAGTTTGCACAATTATAGTGACCTATACAACCCTGACACATACCATTTTTTATTTAAACCATAAATATCCCCTTATTCTGTTTGCACAACTGCCTCTTGGCCCATATACAATGAGCACAATGTTCTGCAATTTCATTGTACTCAGGTAATCCATAGTTTGTTAAGCTACACACAGTTGAATGTCTGACATAGTCAATAAAACACAAATAAACAGCTTTGGTAGTCACTGTTTTAGTCAAGATCCAACTTGATATCAGCAATGATATCTCTTGTTCACTTCTCTTCTGCATCTGGCTTCAGTTTCTGACAGATCCCTGTAGTTTATTGCTACAATTGTTGAATGGTTTTCAGAAAAAATTAACCTGCGTGGGATAATAATGCTACTGTTTCATAAGTTCTACATTCTGTTAGTTCATTGAAGTGGGTACAAATATTGAGCTCTTCCACTTGGCTGGCCACAAAGCTGTCTTCCAGGTTTTTTTGGCAGAGATGAGTGAGTGCTTCCAGTGCTTCATCCACTTGTTGAAATATTTCAGTTAGGAGTCCGTCAATTTCTGTGTTCTTTTTGCTAATGTCTTAAGTGCCATTGGTTCTTGATCATATGCTACATCTTGAAATGATTAATGCTTACCAATTATTTTGGGCACGGTAACTCTGTATATTACATCCACTTTCTTTTGAAGCTTCCTGCAATCGTTCAATATTTTACCCAGAGACTTTTCCAATATTGCAACTCCAGGCTTGAATTTTTTCCCTTCAGTTCTTTCACCTTGGGCTCTGCTTAAATGTAACCTTTTAAGTTTTCTAGCTCCATGTCTTTACACATTTCACTACTTTACTTTTCTTCTCAAGCTGCCCTTTGGAATTTTCTGTTCACATGTTTTGCTTCATCATTCTTCCTTGTGCTTTAAATACTCTTCAATGAAAAGTAAGTTTCAGAGTCTTTTTTGACATCCACTATGATTTGTTATTCCTTTCTTACCTTTTTAGTGATCTTTTGACTTCTTCATGTACAAAGACATGGTATTTTCAATTGCCTCATATGAATGTGAAGATATCGAATAAGCAAGAACCAAAGAAGAATTATGCATCTGAATTATGGTGCTAGGGAAGAAGATCAAAAGTACCATGGGCTGCCAAAAGAACAAACAAATCTGTCTTGGAAGAGCAATAGCCAGAATACTCCTTAGAAGCAAGGATGGCAAGACTTCATCTCAAATACTTCCAACATGTTGTTAGAAAAGGCCAGACCCTGGAGAATGGTATCATGCTTGGTAAAGTGAAAGGAGCAGCAAAAAATCGGAAAACCCTCGACAGCATGCATTGACACAATTGTTACAATGACCTCAAACACAAGTGGTTTTCATTGTGTTGTACATAGGATCGCTGTGAGTCAGAATGCACTTGAAGGCACCTAATAGCAACAATACATTTAACTATCAATATTGTGTAACAATATAACTTACTGTTACTACCCTGGCATTTGGTTCTGAAGCAGAAAACAGTGGGTTGTAAAGGACTCATTCCTTGTAAACTGTCATGAGAAACAAGCCTCCCAACAGTAAGAGCGAAAGCAAGAAAGAAAAGCAAGCACCCAACTCATTGTCATGTGCACTAGTAAATAGCAAGAACACTTGGTCTCTACCTTTTGTTTCCCAGCTACGTCAACAGGAAAACTATATGATGCACCACTTTCTTTCTAAAACATGTTTCTTTGATTTCTATGAATCTAGTTCCTCTCAGTCTTCTCCTACCACTCTCTATAGTTCCCTTTCTATCTCTTTAGGAAACTCATCTTCCTCCACCAGCTCTGTAAATGTTCAAATTCCTCAAATCAGAGTCCTATATAGGTAATTTTGTTCAGACTCCTAAGGGTATCTAATTCTATCCATGACTTCAATTAACACCCAAACACCTGTGATGGTCCAAATGTTCTGTCCAGACGATTCCTTTTTATTGCTGCCCGTTTACCTTACACATCATAAGGTCAACAACATCTAACTCTTAACATGCTCAATTGGAGGACCAAATTTTCCCTTCAGGATTCCCATCTTGGTGACTTCAGAATGATCTAGAAAATTGGGACCTCACTTTTGACTTCACCTTTTCAAAACCCACTACCACCAATTTTCAAATTTCCCAAATGAGTCTTGAATCTTTTTTTTCCCCAACACTAAAGATTTTTCCTAAGACAAGTCACCATCACTTCTCATTAAATCCTAACTAATCTTTGCACTACTCTTTATCTTCTAGTCTGAAATCAGCATCATCTTATTTTAACACACAGCTCTGATAGTGTCATTCCCCTACATCCATCAATTTAATGACTCTCACGCTATGATAAAAACCAACCTAGTTAGCCAACTTATCACCTAGAAGTCATCTCTCATTCTATGTCCTCCTGAAACACAGATGTTCCTGTCTGCCCTTCAAAATTATCAAGCATATTTCCAATTTGTGCCCTAGAAACTAACTCTCCAGCAGGAGAATAGACACACTGAAATCTGCAATAAAATCGACCTTCTGATCTGAATTATGGTGCTGAGTAACAAACAAGAAAGAAGTACAGACAGAAAGCTTCTGTCTGGAAGCAAGGATGGTGAGAGTTCTGTTTCTGGGAAAGGACATCATGTTTGTAGAAAAGCGGGCTGGCAAAAAAGAGAGAGACCCTCAAGGGGCCAATATTGACGTAAAAAACAGCAATTTACAAGAGAAAGTGCTCAGTGATGAAAACGTTGATACACTATCAGCTCATGAAGAGCAAATTGTATTCCTTACTCTAAATGTATCCATATCTTTAAAATGACACAACTATATTACTGCCTAATAAGACTCAAAACACCAAACTTACAGCCATTGGGTCAATGCTAACTTATAGTGACTCCAGAGGACAGGGCAGAACTGCCCCTGAGTTTCCAAGACTGTCATTCTATAGTAGTCAAAGCCTCTTCTTCTCCAGAGGCAACTGGTGATTTTCAACTTTTGACCTTGTATTCACAGCCCAGTGCATAACCAATCAGTCCCCAGGACTCCTTATTACCTGATAGCAGCCACATAGTCGTCTATCCAAAATATTTTGATTAATTGTTATTTAATTTAAAAGTACAAATAAACTAGTCTGTATTATGGTCTCATATCAGATGTATACCCTTACTTTTTATTTTGTCTAAAATATTTTCAATTGTTTTGCTCAGAAAGTTCAAGTATAATATCACACATAGTCTTCTATCATAGCTCCTACTAATGCCTTCAAGAATCTAACCAATCTCAATAAATACTTGATTGAGTGACCAACTCAGTTCATCATTGTGACTGTTTTTGGTTGTTGTCACCTGCTTTGATGCAGATATAACACACAAAAAGTTGCCTGATAATTATATCCCTGTTTGAGTTTGAGTTTTGCCTTATTTTGGGGAAAACTTTATTTTAAAAAAATTGATAAACCTGTAGCCATGTATTTCATAAATGTTCCTGTTGCTTGAAAGAAAACTAAATAATAACACAAGGCTTTTACCTGATTAAGAACCTTCTGCAGGTGTGGAGTCCCCATTCGATCAGCAATGTGTCTGTAAGCTGGGTGGGAAAGGAAAAATTTCCTTTCTGCCAACATAGCAGCCTTAATGTCCTTCTTCCCATCTATATCCTTCTGACTTCTGTTCACCACCCCCACATAACCTGAAACAGAACACATATGTTTGGAGTTTCACGCACTTTTTGCTGCTCATCCCTGATGCTATTTCAAGGCTTTTCAAACCAGGTATGCATGTGAGAGAGAAGATTAACCAAAGGTTATGTCCCATTAGAAAACCCCATTTGAGACACTGTATTTTAAAAAGGCCCACGGTAATGCTAATTGTTTAACATCAACATTTTCTTTTGCCTAAAATAACTTTGTGCATTTTATTAGAGTATCTCTCCTTTTTCAGTTATTTTTTCATATAGCAGGAAATAAGTCATTATATTTAAAATATAACTGTTATATATTTATGCAGGCAATGACAAATATTCTTCTTAAATTCTTCTTTTCTTGTTTTCTGAGTCCTTTGATTTTAGAAAGTAACTCTTCATTTAGATCATTTTTAATCACTACGGAATATGCCGTCCTGTACCATTCCAACTAGTCATAATCATATTCCACGCAATTGAGAAAGCCTTAAAACTGAGTCTCCAATTGGTTTCTGAACCAGTTCCCTGCCATATAATTAAAATAATAAAACACAAATGTTATTACCCCTGCGAAGAGGAAGCAGCTTGTTCTCTAGAACATCCCTGGCATCTGTTCCTTCATCCATTAGATCCAGTTTGGTAATAACTCCAATGGTTCTTAGACCTGAAGCATAAAGAAAAACATTAAATAATTTGCAGGACTTTGTAAAAAAGACAGAAACATATGTCTCGTTGATAAATCTAAACAGGCATATTTCTACCCTTGTTTTATTCCTCTTCATCCACTGCTACCCTAGCACCTTCGCTTGTCTGTCAGTTGGATGGACTGTGGTGGCTTGTGTGTTGCTGTGATGTATGTCACCGGTATTTCAAATGCCAGCAGGGTCAATCAAAGTGAATAGGTTTCAACAGAGCTTCTAGAGTAAGAACCAACTGTGGCGCTCATATACTTGATGTCAATTGTATGGGGATATAGGGATGCTAATCTGGAGAAAGCCAATGAGACCTCTGTGTGGACATGGCTTTCTCCTGAGAATTCTGGGAAGTCTCACACTAGTTCCCATTGCAATTGAGAGACTATAGATTCACTTCCTGAGAGATGAACTACTGAAAAGATGAGATGAGAGACCATCTGTGTTAGTCCGGAGAGACTAGAGGAACAAATTTCAGAGACATGCATATAGGTATAAGGGAAGGGTTTATATACAAAAGAAATGTTACCCTAAGAAGGCATCCCAATCCAGACCAGTGCAAAGTCATAAGTCCAATAATAACCCATATGCCAGAAATCAGTCTATAAAGTCTGCTTCTGACTCAGGAAGTCACAGGTCAGTGGGTGCAGAATTCTGGCGCTGGCAGGGGTCTCCCCATGGCTCCTCGATTCCAGGGCTCAGGTCCATCAAAAGCATGCCACTCCAGCTTCAGAGGTCTGTCTTCATCAGGGCAAAGCCGCGTGGTCTCCCCACCGGCTACTCCAGCCTCCCAGCCGCCGCCATTCTGTGTTGTTTGTGGTTAATCATTTCACTAACTAATTCCCAACAACTGGTGAAGATAGCTTCTCATCTTCACAAGGGAAATATCGCGAGATTTCCCTGGAGTCTCAGGTGAAAGCCATGCCCACATAGAGGCCTCATTAGCTACTCAATGGCTATCTCCAGATTAACAGGCTAGACTCCACCCCTACATTTCAATTATAAAATTAATATAAGCACATGACTGCCACACCATCTCCCCAGTTGTTGGGAGACACTTGACTGACAAGATGAGCTGATCAGCATGCTGATCAATCCTGATTGCTGGAGAATGGAGGAGTCCGAGGACAGGCCACATGAGCTTGCCCTGAGAGAGCCAAACCTCTGGAGCCAAAGAAGCCACATGGAGTTTCCTGCCAGTGCTGAGATGCTTGGAAGGCCACAGGAAGACACATGAGAGCGATGAACTGCTTGTACTGCCACTGGACACACAAGTCTCTGTTCCCACTGACCTGTGATTGTCCTGGTGTCATTGCACATGCTTCATAAGTCAGAAGGAGACTTTATAGACTGGTATCAGACATACAGGCTAATATGAGACTTGTGACCTTGGACTGTACTGGGTTGAGATGCTTTCTCAATGTTCCATTCCTCTTGCATATAAACCTTTCCCTTATACATATACACGTGTTTATTAATTTGTTTTTCTAGTCTATCCGGACTAACACATGAACTATGAAGAAGATGTTGACTGTCCACTTCAGAGGAAGCAGTTCATGAAATCTGTATGCACAGAATGGAAACATTGACAGATATTGAAGGTCTAATGAAAGGAAAAAAAACATTGTTAGAGACAATGCTGGAGGACGAGGCCTTAGTGTCAGGTGGAACTTGAAATGTGACTAAGGAGGAGCTGCTTTCTCAAAGTAAAGTCAACAATGGTGATGTGAACGGAATAAATGTTTTACCATTTCAGGAGGTAGCATATGAGCAAGAATAATTGGCACTGAGAAATAAATCCAAACTACACTGAAAGCATCAGCCAAAACTAAGGCTCCAGAAATTGATGGAAAACTCATTGAAATGTTTGCACAAGGTGTAAATGAAACACTGGAAGTGCTCGCTTGTCCCTGTAAGAACATTTGTAGGACAGTTACTCATTCATCTGACTGGAAGAGATCCATGGTTATGCCCAGTCCAAAGAAATATGAGCTCAAATAATAGAACCATATCACATGCAAACACACTTTTGCTGAAGATCATCCAACAGCAGTTGCAGCAGTACATTGACAGGGAACTACTGGAAATTCAGTCTGAATTGGGAAGACGGCATGGAAAGATGGATATCATTGCTGTTGCCAGATAGATCTTGACTCAAAGTAGAAAATACCAGAATGATGTATACTAGTATTTTATTGACTATGCCAAGACATTCAACTGTGTGGAATATATAAAACTATGGATAGCCTTGGGGAAAAATGAGAATTTCAGAATATTTTGTGTGTTCATGTGGAACTTGTACATGGTTTGAGAGGTAGCTATGTAAAAGAACAAGAGACTATTGCAAGGATTAAGACCAGCAATGGATGCACATCAAAACTGTATCCTCTCAACATAGGTATTCAATCTGCATGCTGAGCAAATAATCAGAAACACTGGATTATATGAAAAAGAGTGTGGCATCGGAATTGGGGGGAGGCTTATTAACCGCCTACTACATGCAGATGACATAACTTTGCTATCTAATGGAGATATTTCAGCCATCACGGATTTAGTCTTGCTTAGATGCACAATAAATGCCCATGAAAGCAGCAGTCAAGAGATCAAAAGAGGCATTGCACTGGTTGAATGTGCTGCAAAAGACCCCTTTGCGGGGTTGAATAGCAGAGACTCCTTTGAGATCCCAGGTACATCTGCTCCAAGCCATGGTATTTTCAATTCCCTTATATACATATGAAAGTTGGATATAAGAAGAATCGATGCATTGGAATTGTGGTGCTGGCAAAGAATATCGAAAGTACCCTAGACTTATAAAAGGAAAAAAAAAACTGTCTCTTGGAAGAAGTACAGCCAGAGTGCTCCTTAGAGACAAGGATAATGAGATT
This sequence comes from Nesogale talazaci, assembly GCA_004026705.1. Taxonomy (NCBI): domain Eukaryota; kingdom Metazoa; phylum Chordata; class Mammalia; order Afrosoricida; family Tenrecidae; genus Nesogale; species Nesogale talazaci. The sequence goes on along the minus strand of PVJH01003071.1, from coordinate 79,605 downwards.
TAGTCACGCATACTTTGGGCATTTGAGGGAGTAAAAGACATCATTCTCGGTAAAGGGGCAGCAAAAATGCAAAATCAACAGATTGGACTGACACAATGGCTGCAATAAGAACAATAAGAACAATTGTGAGGATGGTCAAGGACTGAGCAGGGCTTGGTTCCATTGTGCACAGCGTGGCCATGGGTGGGAAGGGACTTGATGGCACCTAAAGGCAATAAGAACTGCCTCAGCCTAGTGAAGTCCTATGCAATGAAAAGAGAGTTGCACATTCATTTATTCATAAGAAAGTTTTCTATTTAGATGAGAAAAAATAAATAGCTGCATTACCAAAATACTTACAAAAATGTACTGCCTTAGGATGCCTACGTATCAATTATACATTTCATTTCCCCTCCCAGCACAGCACACCGTACAAATGCTTTCGCACTTTTTTGGGGGGTGGGGGGGCATCACTGCCTCTGGTGGTCGTGGTCCAGGGCTGCTCCTGAGAGCCACCGCTGGATTTGAACTGCCAAGCCCGCGGGCCACAGTCCCACACTCAACCACTTACGCCCCCGGGGCTCAGCCCGCTTTCACACTTTTATGTATGACATTTTGAATGGGAAAAAGAGACAAAGGAAGAAAATGGGATAAGTGATATTACATTGTAGGATTGCAATGACATGAAACAAAATGTGTATGTAATAGGTAGGTCTGTTGTGCCAACATGGCCAGTGAACACATGTAAGATCAATTGAAGGGCAGAGATAGAAATGGCTCGGTGAGCGCCCCCTGCCCTGGTTCTCTTGCTCTTGGATCTTCCGAGCAGCCGGCTGCCTTCTTTGTCCAGTGCCTCGATCGCCAAGCAACAGTAACTGTGGGACACCTAAACTGTCGACTGTGTTGCTGTGAGTTGAGGTTCCTTCAAGCCCCGCTTCACCACGGTCCTGGAATATACATCTCTTGAGCTGCGATCTGTCGGACTCTGTCATCTGGCTGAGTGTTGGTGACCTCCCTTGCTGTGTGTGGCCGGATGGCCTGCATTGCTCTACAGAGGACTACTCGGCAGTCCTCAGGACTCGAAAGATTGCCAGCGTACTAGCTGTCTCACACAAGTGAGTTGCATGGAGCCATTTGTACTGCTTTATAGATTAGTTAACGTTTATCTCTTATGTTAGATATCTTTCTATCTATATAAATATAGAGAGAGGATCATTAGTGTCCTGGTTTTGTTTCTCTAGAGAACTCTGTCTAACACAGTGTATAAATTATTGAATGGAAAATTGATTTAAGGATTGAATGGACCCATCAAGCACCCAACATAACATAAAAAACACACAAACAAGCACACACACCCATTTTCATAGATTTGAAAGGAAAGTCACAAACAGAATGCACAAGAGTTAGGAATCTATGTAGAAGCACTATTCTTGGCCAAAGCATTGGAAACTAAAATTAAAATACTTTCAAAAATCTGTAGGGATATTCATTTCTAACCTAGAATTTTTTTAATTAAAAACTTTTATTGGAGGCTCTAATTACATTCCACACATTTATCCATTGCATCAAGTGCATTTGTACATATGCTGCCATCACTATTTTAAAAGTATTTTTCTTTCTACTTGAGCCCTTCATATCATCTCCTCATTTCCCCCTCCCTCCCTCATGAACCTTTGACAGTTTATAGATTATTGTTTTCATAGTTTACATTATCCTTTGTCACCCTTTACCCGCTTTTTTGTTGTCCATGCCCTGGGAGGGGCTTATATGTTGATCCTTGTAAATGAGTCCCCCTCTCTCCCTTCACCCTCCCCTTAACCTCTTGGTATCTCTATTCTCATTGCTGGCCCAGGATTCCCTGTGTTGCAGGTTATTATCTGTAGTATTGAGCATGTTCTGGTATAATTCAATTTGCCAGGTAGAACCTGGGTTCATGATAGTCAGGGGGGAAGGAAGCTTTAAAGAACTAGAAAAAAGTTGTGTTTAATTGGTGCTATATTATACACTGACTGGCTCATCTCTTCCTGTGACCGTTCTGTAAGGGGATTTCGTATTGTCTACAGATGAGCTGTGGGTCTCTCCTCGATCCACCACCCTCACCCCCACTCCTGGCTCAATCATCTTGGCCATGATTTTGTTCTTTGTTTTAAATGCTTGATACCTGATCCCATCAACACCTCATGATCACACAGTCTGGTGTACTTCTACCACATGAGCTTTGTTGTTTCTCATCTAGATGGTCAATTGCTTATCTTCAAGCCTTTAATACCCCAGATGCTATGTCTTTTGATAGCCAGGGCACCATCAGTTTTCTTCACCACATTTGCTTATGAACCCGTTTTGACTTCAGCGATCATGTTGGAAAGTGAGCATCACAGAGTGTCAATTATTAGGACAAAGTGTTCTTGTATTGAGGGAGTACTTGAGTGGAGGCCTCATGTCCATCTGCAACCTTAATTCTTAACATATAGATATAAGTACATAGATCTATTCCCTTCTCATTATAAATAAATATATTTACATATGTATGTGCCTATATTTAAACCTCTATAAATATCCCTTTTTCTGGTTGTTTCCTCTATTTCCCTTTACTTTACTTTTATCCCATCATCACGTTCGGCCTTCATTTGGGTTTAGTAATTTCTTGCTGCTACATTGCCCTTAATTAAGACCCAGGAGGCATCATATTCCCTTCTCTCCAATGATTTTAGTTCACTTGTTCCCTTGTCCCTGGGTTCTACCTCCCACTTCCATTCTCCTATCTCCCCTTGTCATGTATCGCCCATGAACCATCAGTACCATGCTTCTCATCTCCAAATTGTTTATACCACCTATCTTACCTAGATAGACACGCAGAGATGTTAACAAGGGCAAAAACCAGGCAAGGTCAAACAAAACAACAAAGGAAGTCAAAATCAACAAAACAAAAAAAATTACAACAAAAAGAAAGCCACTGACAAAAATGAAAAAGCCTATAAATGGTAAAAGGTGTTTGTTGGCCTTTATGAGTGTTTTCCATTCGAGTCTCAAGGGGTGCCATACTCTGTTTCCAAAGTCTAATTTTGGTATTCCCCGGGGTGTTAATCACTTTGTTCCCCTTGCTGTTCTATTGCATGCTCTAAGTGTTTCACCCCAGAGTGATGGGATCAGATTGGACACAATTCCTGTAATGTGTCTCCAGTGTTGTCCCTCGTAGTGCTTTGTTTCAGTGAGGGATGTCAAATCTCATGGTGGAGCCAACCCTATGGTTCTCTCTGTGCATTGTCTGTTGTAAGCAGGAATAACATCTTTAGGACTTTGTGGGCCAGATTGTGTTCCCATCCCTATCCATCCCTCTTCATTTCTCCTGTGTGCTCTAATCAGTCCTGCTCCTCTCCCCATGCTGTAGCTTCAGTGCAGTCCTCTGAATTACATTTTGGGGGGTGGGGGAGACAGAGAGGGGTACCCATATAGTTGGGATTGGGGCCGGCCCCACAGACCTCTCTATTGGTTACCTGATACATGAAGGCACTTTATATTCATGTCTTGGCACATCAGGTTGAAGCTGGTCTCTCTCCCTCTCCTGTGGAGTTATAAGCAATACCCTCCCTTTGATAGGCTAGCGGCCTGATCTCCTCCCAACCCATGTCTCTTCCACCCCCCCCCTTTCTTTCCCTCTCCTATTTAGTTGGCTGTCATATGTATCCCTGGCTTGGGTTTGGCCCTTCCCATAGTAACAGGACCTCATCCCAGAGATATATGTATATAGAAGCCTTTCCCTTTACCCCATTTTTTGAGTTTACCTCAGCAGACTCATGTTGTATTTGTCTTTCTGTGCTTGACTTTCTTCACTTAGCATGATTTCCTCCAGTTCTTCCTATGCAGCAATGTGCTTCATGCATTCATCCCTGCTTTTTAGGGATTCATAGTACTCCATACTATGCATGTACCACAGTTTTTTGAGGCATTCATCCATTGATGGAAATGTGGGTTGTCTCCATCTCCTTGCTATTGTGAACTGTGCCACAGTGAACACTGAAGCACAGATGTCTGGCTCTGGTTTGTTTGTGGCCTCTTTGGGAATATGCCCAGACAGGGATTGTTGGGTTGTATGTTAGCTAGGTTTCCATCTCTTTTAGATATGGCCAAATTGATTTCCAAAATAGCTGTACATTCCTACAGGTCCACGAGCAGTGAACAAGCGTTCCTATCTCACCGCAGTCCTTCTAAACACATTCTAATTTTATGAATTGGGCTATCTTTGAGGGTATTAGGTGGCAACTCATAATTGTTTTAATTTGCATTTCTCTTATGGCTAATGATCAGGAACATTTTCTCAAACATTTATTGACCATTCAGATTTCTGGCCCTGTGAGACTTCTGTTCAGGTCTTTTGCCCACTTCCTCAGTGGCAGTTGGTTTTTTTCTTATTGTAAACTTGCAAAGTATTGTAGATTTTAGTAATAAGGCCATTGTCTGACCTGTCATTACTAAAGTTGTTTTCCTAGTCTGTGGGCTTATTACTCTCTTGTTGAATTCTTTTGATGTACACAGGTGTTTTCAGTATATCCCACTTGTCAATTTGTGATTCCTCTGTATTTGCATTCTTCTCTATTTCTGATAGCCTATGTATTCTCTGCACCAAGGTACTCAGGTTTGTCCCAATTCCTTCATTAATGGTCCTGAAAGTTTGAGGTTTTACCTCAAGGTCTGTGATCCACCTTGATTTTATTCTTGTGCGTGGAGTGAGGTAGGGGTCTTGTTTCGTTTTTCTTTAGGTAGATATCCATTTTTACCAGCACCATTTACTGAAAAGTGCATCACTTCCCATTTGATATTTTTTATGCACTTATCAAAAATCAGTTGTCTGTATGCTGATATGTTTATTTCTGGATCTTCAGCTCTTTTTCATTGGTCTAAATATCTGTCGTTATACAAGTACCACACTGTTGTGACCACTGTGGTGATATTATATGTGCTAAAGTCAGGTAAAGCAAGCCTTCCCACTATGTCCTTCTTGTAGGGTCCTCTGCTAATTATGAACTTCTTCACTCTCCATGTGAAGTTGGTAATCAGTTTTTCCAATTCTTTTAAGAAGGATGATGATATTTGTAATGGGAACGCATTAAAGTTATATAGTGCCTTGGGCAGAACTGACATATTTACCAAATTGAGCTTTCCAGTCCACAGGCATGGGATATTCTTCCATTTGTTGTGGGCACTGTTGGTTTCTTATAATAATGTTCTGTAGATTTCCTTATACAAATCTTTTGTTATTTTAATCAAGCCTATCCCTAGATATTTCAATTTGTGCTTGACTACTGCAGAGAATACTACCTTTTTAATTGCCTCTGCTGTGATCTTGTCTGATGTGTATAGCAGTCCAATAGCCTCTGTCTGTTGATCTTGTATCCTGCCATGCTACCATATTCCTCTATTGTTTCCAACACTCCACTTATGGGGTTTTGGAGATTTTCAATATATACAATCATATTGGTTGCAAACAACAATACTTTTGCCTCTTCCTTCCACACACGAATACCTTTGATGTCTTTTCTTTGCCTTATGTTGTTATCTAGGAATTCCAGTAAGATGTCAAATAAGCATGGGGACAAGGGGAATGTTTGGTCTCCTTTTTCAGTGGAATTATTTTCATCATTTCTCCATTGATTACCATGTTGGCTCTTTGTTTTTCTTATATAGCTTATATTATATTCATGAATTTTTCTTCCATTCCTGTCTTTTGAGTGTCTTAAATAAGAATGGGTGTTGGATCTTGCCAATTGCTTTTTCGGCATCTAACCATAATATCATGTGGTCCGCATAATTTTTTATGTCAATGTGGTGAATAGTACTAATGGTCTTTTGTTTGTTGAGCCATCCCTGCATCCCTGGTATGAATCCCACTTATGGCATAGTGGTTGGAGAGAGAAGTCTATATAATCTCCATGTGCTTGGATTTACTCAGGTTTGACTTGTGTCCCAGCATGTGGTCTCTTCTTCAAGTATGTGCCATGTGGTTTGAAAATAATTTTTTTGCTTTGGGTGGAAAGTTCTGAAAATATCAGTCAAGTCATCCAATTGTTCTGTTTAGACCTATAGTCTTCTTGTTAACTTTCCCTGTGATCTGTCCTTTTCAGAGAATGAGGTGTAAAGTCACTTACTATATTTGTTGAGCCTATGATTTTTTTTTCATCTTTTGGAGTGTTTGATTTATGAATTTCCCAGGTCTCTTGTTGGATGCATATGTATTTATGATGCTCACTAGTTCTTGAGCATTATATAGTGCCCCTCTTTGTCTCTTGTTATGACTTGTACCTTGAGATCAATTTTGTCAAAGATTAGGATTGCTACCCGTGGTATTTTTGCAGTGCCATTGCCTGGTATATTTTTCTCCAGCTTTTAATTCTCAAGCAGTTTTTGTCTATAAGCTTGAGATGTGTCTTCTGTAGGTGGCATATCGATGGTTTATATTTTCTAAGCCAGCCTGCTAGCTTTTAGTACCTGAGTTCAGTCCATTGATATTGTGTTATTATGTCCATTGTGAACTCACATGTCATCTTGTACATTTTGTGTTGGGTGTTTTCCTACCTACTTGTCTTATCAGTTTGTGTTGTGTGTGTTTGGTTCCTTCTTACCTTCTTTCCACCCTTGGGTTAATGTTATCTTGGGGGCTGCTTTCTCCTTGTCACCCTCTGGGTGGAGTTGTTCTATGTCATGATCTCTTATTTGTGCTCAGCCCATACTGGGTCAGCAAGAATCTTTTGTAGGGCTGGGTTTCTTTTCATGTATTCTTTAAGTTTTTCCTTGTCTGGGAAGACTCTTACTTCTTTATCGTAATGGATAATTTAGATGGATATAGTAATTTTGGATTTTTGTTATTTTTCTTCGATTGTGGAGTATGTTACTCCACTCTCTCTCTCCTCTCCTTCATTGTGTTCACTGATGAGTCTGAACATATTCTTATTTGGATACCTTCATTTGATTTTCACTAGCTGCTCTTATAATTTTCTCCTTTTCATCATAGTTAGAAAATCTTGCTACTATGTGTCTTGGTGACTTCTTGGGATTCAGTCTGGCTGATGTTCTTTCTGGCTCCATGGTTGCCTGATATTCATTTATTATGCTGTGGAAGTTTTCCTCCAAAAATTCCCTATTTCACTGTTGACTGCTTTATTATGGCTTGTTCCAGTGGTCCAATCATTCTAATGTTGCTCCTCTCCACAGCATCCGACATGGCGCTCAGGTTTGCTCAGCTTCCCTGATTGTCTTATCTGATTGCCTTCACTGTTTGCTGCTGCTCATCTTCTAGGTTACTGGCGCGCTTCTATGCCTCCTCAAGTCTGCTGGCAAAGTTAGCAATTTGCTACTGAATTTTGTTATTTCATCCCTTTTGTCTTGTATTTCTCTGTGGTACATGCCCTTTATTTCCTCTATCATTTCATGCTTTTTCTTTATTGCTTTTTTTTTCACATATACAGCTCCAAGGTTCTGTTTGTTTGTTTTCAAAACCAGTTTATTGGGGGTTAATACAAATATCATATCACTCCATAGTTCAGTCACATCAAGCAGTATTGTAAAATTGCTACCACAATGCATTTAATCAGTTTCAAAATATTCTTTTTCTTCCTGAACTCCTTGACATCACCTCCCTTTTACCAAACCCCTACTACTATACCCCAGACATCCTTTTTCTACTCACTGTCCCTATAGGTTCATCAATTCTAGATTTCATAAGGACTTGCAGTGTGTATGAAATGGAGCTCAGTTTCAAACTCAAGCCATATAATTCCATTTTTCATCATAACATTATTCTGCCTTCCAAGTTTTTGGCTGCAACCTAAAAGAAAGCACCTGTGTTAGCTGACAAGTTAATTTCATCACCAGGTCCCACTTATGTACAGAACTAAAATGTTGGACTAGATGTCCTACATACTTGAAAGAAGTAGATCTTCCCCGGTTTTATTCTGAGTATCTGCCAACATGAAGAGCTCATGCTTCAGCACTGTATCAGATAATGTTCTGCTCCTACCCATAAATTTTTCATGAGCCAGGATTTTTTCCTAAGTAAAGCTCCAGGTCCTTCTTCCCTGCCTGTCTTTGTCTGGCAGATCTGCTGAAACACACCTATCAAGGTTGAATCTGATGGTACTGAAATACCTATAGCAAAATGTCCAGCATCATAGCAACATGCAAGATACAACTGTATGACAAACTGACAGATGGCTGGGAGAAATAAGGAGAAGTGGTGCACCAGGTATATTTCTCTTCAATGAAGGTTAACTGTACTATTATGGGATAGTGCAGTACACATTGGGCAGCTAAGCACAAGGTCAGCAGTTCAAAATCACTCCATGGGTGAAAGATGCAGCTTTCTACTCCCATAAAAATTTACAGTCTCAGAAACCGTACTCCATCCTATAAGGCCATTATCATTCAGAATCAACTCAATAGCAGCAAGAAAGAACAACTACAATTGTGAATATATTGACGACCATGAAAAGACATACAAAGTTCTTCAAAATCTGGTTCTATACTGTATAGATATTAAGAGGTGGATCAAGAATCTGCCTGAGTTCAAATCCTACCTGTGTCCCTTACTAGCTTCATTGGTTTCTTCCTTGTAGGGTAAGCTCATCAGCAGAGTAACAAGCCACCACATTTGTCCCAGAGAAATTTTGAATAGCAACTCTTTAACATCACATCTTATCTGATAAAGTCTAAGAAATTCACAAACACAGAATGGGCATTCTATAAATGTTTGTTTTATTAAATGAATAATTAAAGAAAATATAAGTGTATTTCTTTTTCTTCAACTCACACAGGAATTAAAATGCAAGTCCCAGAGAATAAATGTAAAAATCATTACAGCATATTACTGAAGTCAATTGTCAGCAGTGTTTTTCCCATAATAATATTGCCATTTCTTTAGTCTATAGATGCAGCTAAATTGTAAGAAGTGTGTTGTTTCATCTAACTAGGAACTGAGACAAAATGAAGCCACATTAATAGTTGCCAAAAGAGTAATTTGGGACACTGGGTACACTGAAACAACAACGAAGGGAAAAAAAGCAATGAAAAGTTACTGTATAAATGTAAACAGCAAAATTGAAAACAGACCTAGGTAATTATAAATCCTTCAGTTAATGCAGTTTTGTTTTATTTTTTCGGTTTTGAATTTTGGTGGGATTTGGGAGAGGGGGCGGGTGAAGTAAATGTTCTTTTTGTTTGGCAAGGGTTATGGAATATTTCATTTCTGAAGGCAATCAGTGATGAATGGAAATAGTTTCATCTATTTTTTCCCTATAAGTTTTCAATGAACCTCATTTTCTTTTTACGTCTAACAATTCTGAATAAAAATTTTCAGTTTCACAAAAATCAGGTAGCAGGCATGTTCTATGGTACTAAGCAAAATATTAAATAATAGTTTGGTCCCATGGTAATACAGACTCTGTGTTGGTCACGAACAGATTCTAAGGATCTAAGAAAATATATGAAATATTTAATATTTGTGTAAGGAGGGGAGAAGAGGGAAAAAAGAAAACGCAAAGGGGGCAGAAGAATCATGCCAAAGGAAAGGAAATTCAGATTAAACATGGTTCTTTCACAAAGAATTTGCACTTAAAATTAGCCTAGGGCATGAAGAAACAACCACCACACACACACACACACACACACACATACAAATAAATAAGAAAGAATCCACATGCACTTCCACACATTGCTTCTGTCCACCTGAATCCGTTTTCTCCTTCTTCCTCAGCACACAGATGGACTACTACATTAGAGTTATAATCTCCACTACAATCAATTTTTGATGGAACTCTAGCCAGTAAAGTTTGAGCAAAAGTTATATGTAGTGATATTGGAGAAATGATAAAACTCCCCACCTTTTCGCTTTCTCCTTCAAAGTGCATACTTAGTGCCTGATGAACAAGGTGACCTTGGAATGAATCAGAATGTTAACATGGTATGAGTGTTCCTGGATATTTAACACAAGGCTTAAAAAACTGTAAGTTTCCACAAGAAACCTATCATTTTTGGTATACAGAAATAAAAGGTATTAGAATCTAGAAACCTGAATTTTTTCATGGCTAAAAAAGCCAACTGCTCTTGTGACTCAGACAAAAGATGTGAAAGACTCTTCACCATAGAGGCCCATTAAGAATTTTCTGTTAAGCAAAGCAGTAATGTCTGCTTTTCACTATAACAGGTGAAAAAATAAGACATACAAGAACTCTAAGGAAAATCTATGAAACAACTGCTTTCAGACTTAAAATAGGTTTTACAGGATTGTAATATCTGAGAAAGGGTACATACACAAGGAAAGCCATATAATTAACACATTTTCTAACTAGAGACAATTCCTGAACCACAGTGTGAGAGGGGAAAAAGATCCAGAGAGACTCTACATATATTTCTTAATTGAAGAGACATACACTGGAATCCACGGAGCTCAAAGACACTAGACTATTCAGGATAGCATACCAGAGAAAAGAGACCTATCAGGAGCATGAGCCCTGAAATTTGCTCAGGTCCCCCTGAGTCTTTGAATATATGTATGCATAAAGTAAAACTCCACATGCCTGAGTAAAAACAATATCCAGGGAGTTCTAACTCAAACAATTATCTGATCTCGCACAGAGCTGCAAACCATTTAAGTTCCCACCAGCGAAAACAGAGACCATGCTGAAGATAGGAATATTACGTTGAAGCATCAGAAGATACTTTTCTCAAAACCTAAAACTGGCTGTTGCTGTTTTTATCAACCTGATCTGCAAGTCCAACACAGCATCCTATAAAAATGTACATGCAGTGAAGTAACATTAAAATCATTCACCATTCAAACAAAAGCAAAAAATATGACCCATTACCAAGAAATGAAATTAGTCAACATAGTCTCCACTCATAGGCCTGTGAAGTTCAAAGAATCCCAAGGACACATAGTAAATCACAGAGTCTTGAGATAGAACTGGCCCAATGGCAGGGGACTTTGTTTTTTAAAATTGATGCAGATAGTGGTGCTTCCTCGGCCTGGTGCGGCCCGCACCCCGACTCGCCCCAGTGTCACAGCCATGGTGGCTCTGCTTTTGCTGCGGCAAGGACAAGCTGGGGCGCTGACGACTGGACTCCAAACAGGCGTGTTTCGAGGATTTTCATCGACCATTTCTATGGCTACGAAGCCAGGAAAGAGTGAAAAAGGACTGCCACCGAATCCCAAGAAACAAAGTCCACCAAAAAAGACTGAGCTGGCTACTGCACCCGGTGAGCCCTTTGATAACACCACCTACAAGAACCTCCAGCACCATGACTACAGCAAGTACACCTTCTTAGACTTGAACCTGGACCTGTCGAAGTTCAGAATGCCTCAGCCTGCTTCCGGACGGGGGGTCGCCACGGCACTGAGAGCTCCCGGCTGGCACTTGCCCTTCTTTGCTGCTTTGGGGCTGCAGAAATAAAATCCGCTTCACAGTCAAAAAGATGCAGATATAAGCATATGTGGTGAAGAAAGCTGATGGTGCCCGGCTATCAAAGGTTATATCATCTGGGGTCTTAAAAGCCTGAAGGTAAACAATAGACGACTTACCTGAGAAGAGCCCACACTCACACAGAAGCACAACAGCCAGAGTGGCCACAAGGTGGTGTAAGATCTAGGCAATAGTCATCAAATAGGGAAGGAGGTGGGGGAGAGACATATCACTGTGTGCACACATCCCCAAGGCGTCCACTGAGGACATGTGGGAGCATGACCAAGAGTGGTGAAGAAAGCTGACGATGCCCAGCTATCAAAAGATATAATATCAGGGGTCTTAAAGGCTTAAGCATAAATGAGCAGCCATCTAGCTCAGGAGCAACAAAACCCACCATAAAAGAAGCTCACTTGCCTGTGCGATCATGAGGTGCTGAAACAATCAGGTATCAGGCATCAAAGAACAAAAATCAAAATCAATGGACCAATTGACTCCCAATACGATCACTGAAGACAAATGGATACAGATGCAAACAGAGTAGAAGAAACGATGGTGCCCAGCTACCAAATGATTAAATGTCTGGAGTCTCAAAGACTGGAAGATAATGGGAGTCACCATTCAGCGCAGAAACAGCAAAGCCCACATGGAAGAAGCACACCAGCATGTGTGATCAAGAGGGCCGTAGGGAGCAGGTGTCGAGCATCAAAGAACAAGAACCAAGTCATTACAGATCAGGGGGAGAGCAGGGTAGAGTCCTAAAGCCCACTGGCACATAGTCACTACTTTATAGGAGAGTCAAGGGGAGGAGACAGACCAGTTAAGGGACAACAGGGCAGCAATGATGCATACAACTTTCCTCTAGTTCCTGAAGCCTTCCTCCCCCCAACCATCATGGTCCCAACTCTACCTTACAAATCCAGATGGACTGGAGAAGATACACTGGTGGGGAGGGGAGCTGGAGATATGGGGAAACCAAAATGGATGAGCAACTTCAGGCCAGTGGTTAGATTGGAGCTGCTGGAAGGGTAGAGAGAAGGTGGGGTAGAGAAACAGAGCCAACTGCAAGGATATACACAGAAGCTCCTATTTGAAGGACAGGCATCATAGGAGTGGGTTGGGGGAGAGGTCGGGCAGTGTAAGATATGACAGAACAATAATAATGTATTGAGGGTTGGTGGGGAGGAGAGAGCAGGGGAAGAGAGGAAGGGATGGAAAAATCGTTACCAGGGGCTCAACGGAAAAGGTGGATGATTGAAGAGCAATAACAGCAGCAGACATGTGAAAGTGCCTGGCACAGTATGTTTATTTATGTATTGTGAAAAACAATGTACGAGCCCACAATAAAATGACTTTTTAATAAAAAAAATAAAAATAAAAGCTTTTATCATGCAAAAAAATTGATGCAGATAAAAATCTGGGCTAATTATTCTGTCAACTTTGCTCCATAGTGGAGATTCAGTTTAATGTTACTTCACTTATTCACACCAACTATCTACAATCAGATTTTATTTGTAGTTTTTCTATTCATGAATCGGTAGGCACTAAAGAAGCTGTTAATTATTAATTAAAACCCCAATGAAGGGGGCCATTTAAATATAGCTGAATGTCTTATACAGACAGAGGAGCACCGGTGCTGAGCAGCTTCCTAGAGGCAGGCATTGTCTTGTGGTTCATGTTCCAGCACAAACTGCCTTTTGTGAATGTACTAATTCACTAAATGTATTTCTAGGACTACATTGTCGTTTTGTTACATTACAAAGAACTTTTTCCATGCTTTCATGTTTTCCCCTTATGTCCTACTATTCTAGACACTTTTTAATAGTTCTAGAATGACTACTTTAGGTTGAGATGATGAAAACTAAGATTAAAGCTGATGATTTGATTGATGAAAAATGTGATCACCAACTACAGGAGTTTTCAGGGTCAAGGTAACTTGGCAGTCAGTTCTCTGGGGTCAGCAATTACCTCCTCCTGTTTTCCAGGCCCATTTGCTCACCGTCAGGGAAACTGGAACATGTGTCTTCATCTAGGGACCATGCCATGAGTCATTAAATCTGCCCAGGCAGCTGTGTTCTTCTGCTCCTTATTCTCAGTGTCACATTCAAGATCACTGTGGCTACTCCTTCCTTCTTTAGGGGCAGTGGAAGCTCCTTCAGGCAGTGTGGACTGTACCTCCTCAATTTCAGAATTGCTTTCCAGATCAGTCAGTTACATTCCTTCCATGTGACCTTCTTTCACATTAGCTCTGAAAACAACCCCATTGCCCTCCTTTTTCTCAACAGTAGGCAAGTCATTGAAAACTGCGACCACAACATCATCGGAATCCAAAGTAGTCAATTACCCATCTTTGGGTTTTGACAGAATGTCACCGAAACTGCCATGTATGGAGGCCAGAGGAGAATTGTGCCTGCTCCCAGATTGGGGATGCTTCACAAAAAGCTAGATTGCCTCTCTTTGAATGACTATTTTTCCCAGAATCCTCTGCTTTTCAAAGTCATAGGCTACCAGCTATTCTGGACTGAAATGGCTTGGGTGAGTTACTCTTCTCTTTGGGAGCATCATATGTTAACAACTGCCTAGTGATGACTTCAACAGGAACTCCATTCCCAAATCCTGCTATCTGTGAGCATTTTCCCATTTCACATGAGCAGGAGCTGCCTGCTTAGCAGGAAAGGTGTGTCTTCAAGGCTCCACAAGTGAGTTGCAGCTTTTCATTTCTGACAGTATACTCTGCATAGTCACTTTCCTACATCAAACTTCAGCCATTTGTGTTTTGAGTCTTTTTAGCATCTCTAAGTCAGAGAAAACGTTCCAAATGGCCTTTGATCTTTTTATTTTCAAGAAAATAATGATTGATCGCTTTTGGCTAAGATCAAGTGAAAATGACGCTTGGGTGGCAAAAGTACAGCAGGTAGGCAAGGCTGTAAGTCACACAAATTTTCCATACTGCTCCAGTCCTTAGAAAGCCCAACCAAGGTACTAAAATTAAGGGATCCATGACTAACGAACTACTAGCAATGTCAGAGCATACATGAGTTGCTGGCCCCCACAGAGCAGTGGCTGCTTCCTAGAGGCCCTGAATCAGCTCCATGCTCCCTGAGTTCCTTGGTGTAGCAACTCCATGTTGCTGTATTCCATATCATTTCCCCAGACAGTTTCTGCACCAATGTCACTTTCTTCTGTGTTATTTGTTGTGGTTGACCTAGCTGAGGAACTACAGCCTCCGGGGTGATTTACTTCCTCCTTACCAACAAGTTCCAGACCCAGATCTCCATCTCAATGCTCCTGATGACAACTGTCATGGTGAATCTTCTCCTCACCTTCTTGGGCTTCTCTCACAGATGCTGTAGTTGGACCGCCCTTGAGAAGCATGTCAGATCTTGACTTGGACGTCTTAGCTCACATCTCAGGGCCATCACTGTGTGGGGAGCTCAGATGATAATCTGGTGGTGACAAATCTCTGAGTTTTTGAGTTCGTCATAGGTCAACAGTAAGACGCTCTTTAAGATCACTGCTGAACATAACTAGCCTGTGCGGTTTCCAATTGAGTAATATACCAACGCTGATGCTGGAACATTGGTGAATGAAATTGAAAACTTAATATTACTGCATCCATCTGTCAGCTCAAGTAGCCTTCATTTGCAAGTAAGTCCAAATGGAAAAATCTATTATAACCCCAGCATTCAAAGTCCAAATTCAAATCTTGAGTGATATTCTT
Source organism: Nesogale talazaci (assembly GCA_004026705.1). Classification (NCBI taxonomy): domain Eukaryota; kingdom Metazoa; phylum Chordata; class Mammalia; order Afrosoricida; family Tenrecidae; genus Nesogale; species Nesogale talazaci. Next base: position 64,458 of record PVJH01003071.1, on the reverse strand, counting down.
AGTAACATCATTTCAGGATTGATGAACTATCTCTACAGGGAAGTTTCAGGTAAGCTAGCTGAGAGTTCCAGAAACACAGATAATTAGTAACCATGAACGACTCCATTTTCCATCTGGGTAAACTTCTAATCTCCAGCAAAGTCATGACACTTGGAGAGATGGACTGCAAAGAGGATCTGGTCTCTGGTACAAAGTGCTGAAATTTCCTAAGACAAAAGCCACTGACTCAGAAGACGGCACTAGTTCATAGGTAAAGTTTGGTGGAACAGGGTTAGCAAGAAAAGAGGCCACCGGCTTTCGATGACCGTGCTGAAACATCACGAGGATCTCTGAGCTCTTAGATATCAATCCCCTCATACTGTGTGACTGCAACCGATGCCCCACCTGCTGATGTAAGAATTCCAACAAGTCTGTTTGTGTAGGAAAGGTCTTCTGACCCAGGCATGTTAACAATTTGCCCTTCAGCTGCATGTCTAACTGTGCACTCACTATCTCTGCTGCATTCCTAATTCCCCAAACATGGTCACCATTGGCATTTCTTACAACCTCTACATTTCTTTCCACTTCTTGAATTACGCTGACTGAGTGCATGACACACAGGCAAAGTTCGACTACCTCCTCATTCACTTTACTGACATGCTGCTCATAAATTTTTGCCAGAAGTTTAAACGTATATTCGCAGTGCATTCCTCCCCAAAGTGTACACCAGTGGCAGATATACTTCTTACAAGTCCCTCCAGCAAAGCACACTATGTTTTCCATGGTGGTTTTCACAAGTGTCCCTTTCATGTTTTCTATGTTCATGTTCGCTGAGACTGCAGAATGGAAGGGTATCAATCTATTGTATTCCTTTTCTGCCCAGAGCTGTGTTACAAGCTCTCAGAGCCAACATGGAGTTCGGCAACGAGGACACTGGGCTCTGTTCTGTCAGCCAACGCCAGACTTGGCTGAAACCACAAAGCTTCTAACGGTGACAACACCAGTGCACATCTATCTCTCAACTTCTACACAGAAAGGAAACCTCGGTGAATGCTCCCCATACTCTGTTCACCCATTGCCTCTGATCCTCCACAACCCCTCGGAGTCTGTGGTCACCAGCTCAGAGGAGCCTCAGAAAAAAGTCTGGCACCCGCCTCAGAAGGCCCCTATCACCATCCCAGCCAGGGAGCCATGGCGGGCGCCAGGTTTTTCGCTGAGGCTCATCTGAGCTGGTGACCATGGAGCCCAGGATCCAGGGAGCCTGGGAGCCAGGGAGTCAGAGAGTTAGGGAGCTTTGGAGCCAGGGAGCCTGTGACGGAGCTTTGGAGCCAGGGAGCATGTACTTGATGTCAGTTTCATGACTGGAAGTTTAGGGGTGGAGTCTAGCCTGTCAATCTGGGGATAACCAATGAGACATCTGTAGGCCTGGCTTTCTCTGAGAAATCTGGGAAGTCTCACGATATTTCCCTCGTGGAGATGAGATACCATCTCCCTAGTTGTTGGGAGACACTCGACTGACAAGACAAGATGGCAGCATCTGAGGAACTGGAGGAGTTGGAGGAGAAGCCACACGGCCTGACTCTGATGGAACCAGACCTCTGCAGCCAAAGTTGCTCAGAGAGACCCCTGCCAGCGCCGAGATGCTTTTGCTGCTTCTACTGCCACCGGACACACAAGACACTGCACCCACTGGCCTATGACTTTGTGAGTCAGAAGAGAACTTTATGAACCGGTGTTGGACATAGGGGCTAACAATGGACTTGTGACCTTGGACTGGACTGGGTTGACATACGTGACGATGAATTTGTTTCTCTAGTCTACTCGGACTAACACAGAGCCCAGGAGCCAGGGAGCCCAAGCACTGTGGCACGTGTATGGAACTGCTGCTAGAGCTGAGCAATCGTTGCAAGGAACTCTAATAAGCCTGCTTCTAAGGGCTCTGTGCAACATAATGAGTTATGACAGGGATCATCAATCCATGAATTAATGTGCATCAAGGTCTTCCAGAAGGGAATGTGTCGAAAAAGCTAAGAAAAAGAAGGCAAAAATGAATGTAAAGCAAATGTTCGTTTTACTGAATTTCTACCTACTTGCTACATGCTTGCTATTAGTTTTTCGAAAGGCTTTGAGGAAAAAAAGGAACGAAGTCCCAAACCCACTGGCCATAAGCTACCTTTTTTAACCAACTTGACAAATTATTTTTATGTAACATTCTAATGCAGAACAAACTCACTCACTTGTAGCAGCCCTGCAGAAGAGGGAAGAAGGGCCCCTGTGGGTCTCGCAGGCTGTAAACCCTGAGGACAGTAGACAGTCTCGCCTTTCCCCCACGGAGCGACTGCTGGTTTCAAACTGCCAGCCTTGTGGTTAGCAACCCAATTTGCAACCCATGCACCAGGGCTTATTCAAAGTCAGGCTCTTTGTGTATTACTCTGCACATATTAATTCTTTTAATCTCATAACAACCCTATGAGATAGGAACTATTATTGTCCCCATTTTACAGATGGCAAGATTGAGAAACAAAAAGATTAAGAGAGTTGCTCAAGATGAAATGTCTGGTGAGTGGTAAAGTTCAGAAAGCAAAGTCAGGTTTGCCTCCAATTATTGTTAGTGAACCATTTGACTACTCTGATTCAAAACGTATCTTTATTTGTGTATGTTTTATAGTTTTGCTAATGTGATTCTGTATTAGTGCAGTTTCCTGCAAATGTTTCTGTCATTTTAATAGAACAGCTTGTACTTTCATCTCAACATGCTGCCTGCTTCCTCCTCCTGTTGTCTTTCTGCCAGTCCCTTCTACGGTGCCATCTGGAATCATCTTTATTGTCACCAGAGCACTCCACCACACTCCAGCTCTGGTCTAAACAACAGCTCTCGTTTCCTTATTTTTATTTAAACCAAAGTGGTTTTTATTGTTGTTGTTTGTTTCCCTATATGCCTCTCATGGTATGATTACGTATGGCTTCTCCCAAGCTACATAGAACCTAGTGTTATAGGAAAAGAGGGTTAGGGAAAGCTTTTTTATCCTCCCAGGCTTACACCAAATACACTGGGTGTCTACCCATCAGCACTACATGTATGAGCATTTACAGCTACTTTAACCATGATGGCAAGCCTCACTATTGCCCAGGACTGCATCTCTCATTGTAGTTCTCTCATTGTAGTTCCTGACCTCATCCTTTCACTTGCTCACCATTTTAGCAATTTCTTTCCATGACTACACTCTGGACATTTATAACCTGGATATTTCCCAGGTTATAATTACTCTTTTTTTTTTTTTTGGCACCACTGCTCTCCGGTGGTGGGAGTAGGAGGCCCAGCCCCACTGCTGGAATTGAACCTCCGTCCCAGTGGGCCGCAGTCCCGTGCACAACCACTACGCCACCGGGGCTCAGCCCTATAATTACTCTTAATTGTATACTCTAATAGTCCACTACGTAAGGACAAACTTCCGTTCACCCAACACTTATCCTCTTCCTGAGACTTCACCACTGCTCTTCAGCCTCATCCAAAACCCTCATCCCTGAAGCATCCTATTGCCTTAAAAGTTCACAAATCCTGTTTGACTTTACTTTCTTCCATTCTTTCAAGAATCTCAAGGCCCAACTTTCCAAAGATTATTTTGCCAATAGAAACTGTTGTTCCTGTTTTGTCTACTACCTGATTCATCCTGAAAAATCCTGACCTGAAAGCAAGCCAAGTTCTTGTCTCCTTAAATCTGCAATTGCTGAATGTTTCTGGGAAATCAAGCAATGGACTTGGCCCTCACTGGGTTCCTACAGTGCTGCCCAATTTTTATTCACCCACCCCTTTAATGGCTATTCTGAATCTTTTTCTTCTTTTTTAAGTTTTATTGGGGACTCATATCTCCTGTCACAATCCATACAATCCTCCAGTGTGCCAGGCATTTTCAAAGTATTCTCTTCCCACTTGAGCCCATGATATCCACTCCCCATTTCTTTCTTCTCCCTTCCCCAACTTCCCTCCCTCACGAACCCTTGATAATTATAAATTATCAGTTTCATATCCTACATCACCCCTTACCACTTTTCCATTATTTGTGCCCCTGGGAAGGGGTTATAGGTTGATCCTTATGATCAACTCCCCCTTCTTCTCCCACTCCACCCCTAATCCACCCCTACACTCCTTGTTGGTCCTGGGGGGTTTATCTATCCTGGATTCCCTGTGTTATGACTCTTGTCTGTAGCAAGGTGCATGTTCTGGCCTAATCGAATTTGTAAGGCAGAATTGGGATGATGACAGTGGGGTGAAGGAAAGCACCAAAGAACTAGAGGGAAGCTGTGTGTTTTATTGGTGCTATACTATATCCTGACTGGCTCATCTCTTCTCTGTGACCTCTCTGTGAGGGGATGCCCAATTTTCTAGGGGTGGGCATTGGGTCTCCATTCCATTCACCACACCAATTCACTTTGGGTATGGTTTTATTCTGGGTCTTTGATGCCTGATACCTGATCCCATTAACACCTCATGATTACACAGGCATGTGCTTCTTCCATGTGGACTTTGTTGCTTCTCAGCTAGATGGCCACTTGTTTATCTTCAAGTCTTTAACACCCCTGATGCTGTATCTTTTGATAGCAGGACACCATTAACTTTCTTCACCACATTTGCTTACACACCCATTTTGTCTTCAGCGATCATGTCCAGAAGGTGAGCATCACAGAATGCCAGGTTGTTAGAACAAAGTGTTCTTGTGTTAAGGGAGTACTTGATTCGAGACTTAATGTCCACCTGCCACCTTAATTCTTAACATACAGGTATGAGAACACAGTTCCATTCCTCTCATTATATATATAATATATATGTATATATGACATATTTTGGCCTCTATAAGTGTACTTGACCTCCTGGCTGTTTCCTCTATTTCCTTCTTACTTCCCTCATGCCCCACCATCATGGTCAACCTTCATTCAGGTTTAGCAATTCATCACTGCTACATTGCCCTTGACTGAGCCCCACTAGGCATCCTACTAACCTTCCTTCCATTGTATTTAGTTCACTTGTTGTTTCCATCCCACTGGGTTGGTTTCACCTCCCCTTCCTTTCTCCCATCTCCTCTTCTCCCATAACCCCCTTCTCGAAAACATTGGTCCCATTTTTTCCTCTGAATTATTTATCTCACCTATCATATCTAGATAGACATGCAGAGACATGAATAAATACAAAAATTAGGCAAAGCCAAAAGGAACAACAAAGTCTAAACCAACAAAACAACAACAGCAAAAAAAAAAACACAAAGGGCTGAGCCCCAGTGGCATAGTGTGGGACTGCGGTCCACAGGGTTGGCAGTTCATACCCAGCAACAGCTCTCCAGGAGCAAGGCTGGGCCTCCTACTCCCACCAGGGAGTCAGTGAGGCCCACAAAAAAAAAAGAAAGAAAATAGAAAAAAAAAACACAAAATAACAGTAAGAAAAAGAAAGCTAGTAACAAAAATGGGAAAGCTTATAAATAGTTCAAGGTCTGTTTCTTGGTCATTATGAGTGTTTTCTAGTTGAGTCAGATGGAGTTTTACACCCTGTCTCCCAAGTGTGTATTTAGTATCCCCCCAGGGGGTGTTATCAGACTGCTCCCCCTGCTGTTCTGCTGCATAACCTCAGTACCTCATTTCAGCATGATGGTACCATACCATGCACTATTCCCACATTGTATCTCCCAGGCTGTCCCCAACAGTGTCCTAGTTCAGTGCCAGAGGCCATGTCCCACTGTAGGGCCTGCCGTATGGTCCTCCCCGTGCATCATCTGATCCAAGCAAGAACATTCTCTATGGGGCTTGGTGGGCCAGACTGTCCCCTTCTTTGTCTCCATCCCTTTGTGTTTCTCCCATGTGCTCTAATCTTCTGACATGTCCCTCTTCCCAAGTTGTAGCCCCAGTGCTGTCCTCTGAAGTACATTCTTCTTGGAGGTGGGCCCATATACTTGGGATTGGGGCCAGCCCCTGAGACCGAGTTATTGGCTTCCTGGGACATTCCAGCATGCTATATTCATGTCCTGGTGCATCAGGTTGAAGCCTGGTCGCCCTCTCCCTCTCCTGTGGAGATATACACCTTACCACCCCGTGGGTGGATTAGTGCCCTGCTTCCCCCCTGCCCGTGTCTCTTTTTTCTCTCTTTCCCCTCTTATTTAGGGACTGCCCTATGTATCCTGTATTGGGTTTGGCCCCTGCCATAGTACCTGGATCTCACCCCAGGTATGTATGCATATAGATTTTCCTCTATGTCTCATTTTGTTTTGGTTTCTTCAGCTTACCTCAGTGAACTCGTGTTGTACTTGTCCTTTTGTGCTTCACTTGCTTCACTTAGCATAATTTCCTCCAGGTCTTCCCGTGCGACAATGTGCTTCATTCATTCACCAGTGCATTTTAGGGACATGTAGGACTCGATTGTATGTATGTACCACAGTTTTTTGATCCATTCACCTGTTGATGGATATTTGGGTCTTTTCCAACTCCTTGCAATTGTGAACTGTGCCGTGATGAATATTGGAGCACAGATGTCTGGCCGTGTGGTTTGTTTCCTATTTCTTCTGGGTATAGGCCCAGTAAGGAGATTGCTGACTCTTATGGTAGCTCAATCTCCATCTGTTTTAGATATCATCAAATTGATTTCCGCAAAGGCTATACATACCTACAAGTCCAGCAGCAGTGGACGGGTGTTCCTATCTCCCCACAGCCCTTCCAAAACTTGTTACTTTGTGATTTTTTGAGTTAGGCTATCTTTGAGGGTGTTAGGTGTCATCTCATAGCTGTTTTAATTTGCATTTCTCTTATGGTTAATGATCAGGAACATTTTCTCCTATGCTTATTGGCCATTCGGATTTCTGCCCCTGTGGAACTTCTGTCAAGGTCCTTGATACAGATGTTTTGCCTGTGGACTATCTTATTACTCTCTTGGTGAATTCTTTCGATGTGCATAGATGTTTTATCTTCAGTATATCCCACTTGTAAATTTATGACTCCTGTGTATTTGTATCCTTCCCTTTTTCCAATAACCTATGTATGTCCTGTGCCAAGGTTCTCAGATTTGTCCCAATTCCCTTGTTAATGGCCTTATTATTTTTGGGTTTTTACATCAGATCTGTGATTCATCTTGAGTTTATTCTTGTGCACAGGGTCTTGCTTCATTTTTCTGCCATTTCAACTCACTGGCAACTGGGAATCTGTCTGCTTCCATTTGTCCACAATTTTAGGATTTTTTGATATATTTCAACTTTATCTCAAATAGGACCCTCTTCATCTTATTTCTATACAAAATTTACAAAATAATTTAATCCAGAAGTATTTGGAGGAAAGAAGAATGTCAAGATACTTAAAAAGTCTTATCTACAAATTTGTACAGATGTAGCATGGGAACAATCCAATGAACTAATGAACTGTGTGAGCATCGGGTTCCACCACCGTAGCACCAGAACAAGATGTTGCCAAGTTACCACTACACAATGGGATCACAGTCAAAGTCCTGGGTGAGTGGGGGGAAAATCTGGAACAAAACTCAAAATTATAAAAGTAAAAAAAAAAAAAAGATGGAGATTCCTGATTGTATAAGACTGTTGGATTACCTCAGAGTCTTGCCATTAATCACCTTTCTGTATGAAAATAAATTTACCCCATGGTTCAATTTTCAACCAGACAATGGACAGGTCAGTAAGAGAGCAATACCTCTAGAGAAGTACATGCACTTTAAAAAAATCAATCATTTGAGATTTTTTAAAAGCAGCATTTACTCAAGAATCTAGTTCAGAAGGCTTATTCATAGAGGAATGAAAACAGGAAACAGAGTCTTGAATAAACAGGCCTTGGATAAATGAGATGAAACAGAATGTGTATGAGCTGTTGATTGTAAAGCTAATCTCTTCAGTAAACTTGCCCCCAATGAACAACAGGAAATGCTAAAAATTATATAGAATAAAATATACATATTTTAAAAGACACAGAGTATACCTTTGGGAATCCAAAGGGTCCATGAACTCTGTCTCATAAAGTTGACCTGACAACAGTGAGTTTGGCTTTTGTGATATACTTTGGAGTTATTTCTATTGGAAATCATATGGTATTTATCAAATAGTCATAAAAGTTTTTTCAGCACCACTTATTGAAGAGGGTATCCACTTCCCATTTGATAATTTTTATGCCCTCATCAAAAATCAGTTGCCTGTATGCTGATGTGTTTATTTCTGGCTCTTCAGCTCTTTTCCATTTGTATGAATATCTGTCGTTATACCAGTACCACACTGTTGTGACCACTGTGGCCATGTATGCTAAAGTCATGGAGAGCAAGTCTTCTCACTTTGTCCTTCTTGAGGAGTTCTCTGCTAATTCTGGACTTCCTCCCTCTCCATATGAAGTTGGACATCGGTTTTTCCAATTCTTTGAAGAAGGATGATAGTATTCATATTGGGATAGCATTAAACTTAAATAGTGCCTTGGGAAAAACTAACATGTTTATTATATTGAATCCTTCAATCTATGAGCATGGGACATTCTTCTATTTATTGAGGTTACTCTTGGTTTCTTGTAATAGTGTTCTATAGCTTTCCTCATACAAATCTTTTGGGTTTTTTTTTAGGCCAGGTATATCCCTAGATATTTCCATTTGTGCTTGCCTATTGTAAAGGGTACTATCTTTTTAATTGCCTCTTCTGTGACCTTATCCAATGTGTATAGCAGTCTGATAGTCTTCTGTTTGTTGCTCTTGTATCCTGCCACTCTGCCAGATTCCTCTATCACTTCCAACACTCCATGTTTAAAGTTTCAGGGACTTGCGATGTATAAAATCATATCGTCTGTGAATAATGATAGTTCTGCCTTTTCCTTCCACAAATGAATACCTTGATATCTTTGCCTATGCTGTTAGCTAGGACTTCCAGAACAATGTTACATCAGAGTGAGGACAAGGGGCATCCTTGTCTGGTCCTCTTTTTCAGTGAAATTGTTTTTATCTTTTCCCAGTTGATTACCACATTGGCTGTTATTCTTTCATATATAGCTTATATAATATTGAGCAATTTTCCTTCCATGCCTATCTTTGTGAGTGTCTTTAACAGCAATAGGTGTTGAATGTTGTCAAATGCTTTTTGGCATCTATCGATATTATCATGTGGTTCTTATAATTCATGTCTGTAGGAAATAATACTAATAGTCTTTTGTATGTTGAACCACCTCTGCATCTCTGGTATGGTCATGGTGAATTGTCACATTTTTCGGATCATAGGAGGCACCTGACCATAGGACACACCTAGTTTTCAAAGTAGGAAAATAAGAAAAAAATATTCTGCACCAAATAGTACCAGTATACTAAAATGTTCTGGGGGGGTATCACACCTTCAGACCATAAGACCCTCGTTTTCCCTCACTTTTTGAGGAAAAAAGTGTGTTTTTATGGTCCAACAAATACTGTATTTTTATATGCTTTTATATTCTATTGGTCAGTATTCTGTTAAGGATTTTTGCATGAATGTTCATTATGATTATCAGTCTGTACGTATTTTTCAATTCCTGTTATGACTTGTACTTTGAGAACAATTTTGTCAAAGATTAAAATTGCTACTGTTCCCTATTTGCATTACCATTTTCTTGGTATGTTTTCTTCAGCCTTTAATTCTCAACTTGTTTTGTCTGAAAGCTTGAGGTGTGTCTCCTGTAGGCAGCAGATTGACCTCTGCCTTTTAAGCCCAAGTTCAGTCCATTAATATTCAGTGTTATTACATCCATCTCTTGTGAGCCTTCTGAGTTGACTGTTTTCCTGTCTTATAATTTTGTGTTGTGTGTGTGTGTGTGTGTTTCATCCTTGCCTTTTTCCACTATTGAGCCAATGCTATCTTGGGGGTTGTTTTCTCTTTGTTGCTCTCTAGATGGAGTTGTTCTATGTGATGGTCTCTTAATTGCTCTCAGTGAGTGTTGATTTTCTGCCCATACTAGGTCAGTAAGGATCTTTTGCAGGACAGGGTTTATTTTTATGCTTTCTTTGAGTTTCTCCTTGTCTGGCAAGACTCTTACTTCTCCATCTATCTTAATAGATAATTTGACCAGGTTTGCATTATTTTCCTTCAATTTCTGAAATACGTTACTCGATTTCCTTCCCTTCTTCACCATGTCCACTGGTCCATCTGAACATATTCTTATTTGGGTACCTTCATAAGTTTCTATTTTGTTTTTCCCAAGCTGCTCTTATGATTTTCTCCTATTCCTCATAGTTGGATACTTTAACTATTATGTGTCTTAATGGGATTTTTCTTGGGATTCAGTCTGCCTGGTGTTCTTTCAGTCTCCTGAATGGTTGCCTAATTGTCATTTATTATGCTGGGGAAGTTTTCTTCTAAGAATTCCCTGGCTATTTTCGCCATTGACTTTTTTGCTGTGTCTTGTTCCAGTGGTCCAATTATTCTAATATTGTTCTTCTTCATAGCATCAGACATGGCTCAGATTTTGTTTGACTTCTCTAATTGTCTTATTTGACAGCCTTTCCTGTCTCTTTAAGTCTGCTTCATTATCCTCTAGGTCTGGGGAGCTCAAAGTTCTATTGCGATCTACTAGTTGACTGCAAATGTAGTGTGGTTAGATCATATGTCATTAAAAAAAAATAGACGTAAGCCTATCATCAATCCTGTCACTTAATTGATATACAGCGCAGCCAATCAGATGCAATCTTAGGTCTCAAACTCATGTGCAAACAACTGCAATAAATGCACCAAAATGGCCAGTCTAGTTATTGCCAATTTTTAGACCTTGGTTTTCTTCTCTTAAGGATATAAAAATGAGTGGGGGATCTGGACACCTAAGAAGACAAAAACTTAGCACTTCCATGTGAAATGGGAGATATTAACTCTACAAGCCAACATTCAGCTGATGTCCAGAACACATGGACCATTCGGGAACTTAGAAAATGTGCTACTGCCTCTATTGCATAATTTGGCTCTACTTATTTACGTGAGTCAGTTGCTTTTCCCACATAAAGATCATTGAGTCCAAGTACTGTTCCACCATGACTGATGATCATTTGGAAGTTTGCTTGAGGCTGGCTGTCAGCAGCTACTGTCCAGACTATGCATCCCTGGCTCATTTCATTCAGTGCAAGTGATCAGAGTAAACTCAGATAACAACAAAAATGGTACATAGTTAATTGTGTTGTGTTGTGCAAGGTATAAAAGTATACACTGTACCTATAAAGAATTCTCAATGCATTTATGAATAAATGTAATAAATAAAATAAATGTCTTGAATTTTTGTAGTTGTCAAATCATTTTGACTTGGTCATTTTATAAGTAGCTCGCATGCTGCAAAAGTGTGAGTACCCCTGCTCTAGGTCACTGGTGCAATTCTCTGCCTCATGTTTGTTGGCAAAGTATGATAATTTTGTTATTTCATTCCTTAGGTCTTATATTTCCCTTTTGTGCATTGCCTTTATCTCCTCTATCATTTCATCCTTTTTCTGTCTTGCTACCCTCATATCCTGCATGACTCCAGGCAGCATTTTCAAAATTTCTTTCTGTGGTAGGTCAATATCTGCTTCTTCTATGCAGGTCATTAGGCTCATGACTTCTTCTGACATTGTCTTCTGCTTCTCCTGCTTTTCCATTGAGGCTATTGGGGCTCGTTGCTATTTACATGTTGCTTTAGAGGAGCCTGGTGCCATCTTCCAGAGTTGAAGAGTGCTTTGCTCTCTTTTGGGGGACTTGTATTAGTGCTTCTATAAACTACCTGCAAGTAGCTGCACTAAGGAATCAGGCTATTGTTGTAAATTCCTGTGGTTTCACTCTTACCCTAGCTGACCAGTATTCCATTATTTGCAATGTGAGTTGGATAGTCCTCTCATGGGATGCTCTTTGAGTGGCTGTGGACCAACAAGAGTGGTGTTTGGCTGACTTCTCGTAAGCCATGGCGGTGTGTATCATGGTGTTTGGAGCACCCTGGGTGGTATGTGGAGCACCCTGGGTGGTATGTGATGTTTCCCTCTGCAACTGGAGTGCCACAGAGGGCCTGTGGGCGTACTCTCGGTGAAGAGCACCAGAGATGGTAGGCGGAATTACCCTACTCTGAGAGATTGCTGTTGAGGTTTGGCGGATGTTCCCACAGTAACTCGGAGCACCACAGAAGGGGGCCAGAAGTTTCCCAATCACTTGTAGGGCCTTGGGGTATCGGCTGGAGTTTCTCCAACTGTTTGAAGGGAAGATCCCCAAGCCGCTTGGGGTATAGTGAAGGATGCTTTTTTTTTTTTTCTTATATGATGGCACTCTTCTCTCCTTTTTTTCTAACTTCCCCTGAAGCTAAGTTATTTCTCAGCAAAAAAAAACCAGCATCCTTATAGAAAATAGAAAAGAATCTGTTCCCCAGATAACTAAATAACTTCTCCTGCACATATACTATTCTCCCTTTACTTGTCACTCAATGAAAGTAGTTATCTTACCTAAGGATAATAGTAGTAGTCAAGAAATGTTGGATATTCAAGCGGAGGTGGGGAATGGGTGACAGAGAGGATGGGGATAATTATAAGAAAAGATTTGCAGAACAAAAGAAAGATGGAAGGAAGGAAAAAACAGAGCGTGAGAGGGAAGACGTTTAAAAGCTATACAAGTAGAATGAGTGTATTTCAGAACTTTAGAGGAGGTTGGTTTTGGTTTTATTTTTAATATAATATTATTTTAATAAAATAATAAAATTCTATTTATACTACTCATAAAGTAACTGTATGGATCTGGCTTAGGTATATATTTGGGAATAGCTTATAGAATAAGTTTTTACAGCTACTTTTTCTTAAATGTTAATGAGGATGTTAAAAAATTCATCATGATAGAATAATTTGGAAGTAAAAGTAAAAACAACTACTAATTACATTTTAAATGCCTTTGAATTTTGAAACAACAAAAACATCAGGGCACAATTGTTCTATAACACTAAGAAATCACTTTAATTTGTTATTTCTAATACAGAGAGGAGTGTAGCACAAATCAATATATTAATTTAAAAAAATTATAAGATTCATTTTGTTTATTTTTAGGTAAATGCAGAGAATGAGGGAATATGCCTTCATTAATTTCTTGGATATATTTTTTAATTTCCTCGTAGAAACAGTGTTGCTTTTATTCTTCCAAATTTTAACTCCAGGAACAGAAAATCAGGGAAAGCTCAGACTTGTTCAAATAATGTTTTTATAGTGACCCCCAGTGGCAAAAGGTGTGAACTTGTCGTCTTAAAAACAATACAAACTAGTTGTCATCCAGGTAGGTTTCCAAGTTGTAAATCTTTTTTTTCCTCCAAAAACTTTATTGAGATAAAAGGCACATATCATACACTTCCATGGTGAAGTTGCTTCTAAAAAGTTACATATACATCACCACAATCAGTTCTAGTGCACTCTTCCTCCTCCCACACTTATTATTTGCTTCCCTCACTCCCTCAGCCTTCACCACCTCGTGTCTCTGATAAGCTATTACATCAGTTATTGCCTCTATACATCTGCTCGTTTGGAGCTTCATGAACTGGGAAACAAAGCAGAAAAAAGAAAAACACAAAAAGAAAGAATAAATAAACTACTGGCAACGTTAACATAAGCCAGAGAGAAATTTTCTGTCAACGGACAAGTCACAAAGATTTAACCCTAGAGCAAATTTGGGATAGGCTGAGGGAAGTCAGCTGACCCAGTCTTGACAATAACAGAAAGCTTCATCTCTCTCCCTTGAGGCGGTTGGCAGGTTTGAACCTTACAGAACGTAACAAGTAGCCCACCATGACACCAAAGCTCCTTTATTAATTTTAATAGTCCATGTTGTGTTAGTCTGGGTAGATTAGCGAAACAAATTCATAAACACACATATGTATCTAGGGGAGAGGGTTATATACAAGAAGAATGGAACACTGGGAAAGAATTCCAACCCAGTCCAGCCCAAGTCCTTAAGTCCGATATTAGCCCTTATGTCTGATACCAATCCACTAGTCCTCTTCAGACGCACGAAGCACGTGCAATGATGCCAGGACAATCACAGGCCAGTCGGTGCAGAGTCTTGTGTATCCTGTGGTGGCAGAATTATCTCAGCACTTGCAGGGGTCTCCACGTGGCTTCTCTGGCCCCAGAGGTCTAGTTCCATTAGGGTAAGCCCATGTGGCTTCTCCTCCAACTCCTCCAAGACTCAGGGTCTATCAGCATGCTTCCATCTTCTCTTGTCAGTAGAGCAGAATCTCCCAAGGACTAAGTTGATGGTCTCGCATCTCCCCAGGGAAAATATCGTGAGATTTCCCACAATCCTCAGAGAAAGTCACACCCACACAAAGGTCTCATTGGCTATCTCCAGATTGACAGGCTAGACTCCACCCTACGCTCTTAATCAAATTGGCACTAGAGTACATGACTGTCACACACATTTTAGTGGTCTTTCACACTAGCGAAATCTTGATGATAATAAAAATATGCTCCATTTTGGGGAATTTCCTAATTGCTAAAGTGCCTTCATATTTTCTCTTTGATAATCCACCCCCCCTAAAAGTACAGGGGACATTATGCTTCTTTTAAAACTTTTAAATGACAAACCCAAAGAAAATATGAATATACACATGTGTTAGTTTGGGTTAACTAGAGAAACAAAGTCATAGACACTCATCTGCATAAGAAAAGTTTTATATCAGAAAGTAACTGTACATTAAGAAAACATCCCAGCCCAGTCCAGATCAAGTCATAAGTCTGATATTAGCCCATTTGTTCAATACAAGTCTGTAAACTCCTCTTCAAACTCATGCAGCACATGCAATGACACTGAGTGCAGGAAGATTACAGGCCACTGGGTGGAAGATCTTGTAGATCCAGTGTCAGTGAAAGCATCTTAGAGCTGGCTTTGGTCTCCACATGGCTTCTCCAGCTCCAAGATTCTGACTGCCATCAGCAAAACTCCATGTCACTTGTCAACAGGAATGTCTCACAAGGAGTGTGTGTGTGTCCCGCCAGAGAGGAAGACAGGAGTTCCCAGGATCCTCAGGGGACAGCCATACCCACACAGAAGCCTCATTAGCTGTGAATTGATTGACACACTAGACTCCACCCTTTCACAAGTAGACAGATTATGTAACTGTGACAACATACATTTACATTCAAGTTTTAAACTTATTCTCTTTCATAGTTACTTTGATAAGCCAGGTTATTTAACCTGTCCCAATTAAGATATCCTCTCAAAGAATATATGCTTTAATGAGCAAGGGTGGTGAAGAAAGCAGAAGGACCCAGCTATCAAAAGATAGAGCATCCGGGGTCTTAAAGGCTTGAGCATAAACAAGCAGCCATCTAGCTCAGAAGCAACAAAACCCACCGTAAAAGAAGATCACTTACCTGTGCGATCATGAGGTGCTGAAACAATCAGGTATCAAAGAACAAAAATCAAAATCAATGGACCAATTGACTCCTGATATCGCTGATGACAAATGGATACAAAGGCAAACAAAGTACAGGAAACGATGGTACCCAGCTAGCAAATGATTGAATGCCTGGAATCTCAAAGACTTGAAGATAATCAAGTCACCATTCAGCACAGAAACAGCGAAGTCCACATGCAGGAAGCACACCAGCATGCGTGATCAAGAGGGGCCAAAGGGAGCAGATATCGAGCACCAAAGAACAAGAATCACATCATTACAAAGGAGGAGGAGAGCAGGGTGGGGACCTAAGGCCCACTGGTGGGTAATTGGTCACCCCTTTGCAGGGGAGTCACGGGGAGGAGACAGACCAGTCAGGGGGCAGCCAGGCAGTGATGATGCATACAAGTTTCCTCTAGTTCCTGAAGCCTTCCTCCCTGTCCCCCAACCATCATGGTCCTAACTCTACCTTGCAAAT
Source organism: Nesogale talazaci (assembly GCA_004026705.1). Taxonomy (NCBI): domain Eukaryota; kingdom Metazoa; phylum Chordata; class Mammalia; order Afrosoricida; family Tenrecidae; genus Nesogale; species Nesogale talazaci. The sequence goes on along the minus strand of PVJH01003071.1, from coordinate 48,650 downwards.
CCAGATGGACTGGAGAAGTCACACTGGCATAGAGGGGAGCTGGAGATATGGGGAAACCAGGATGGATGGGCCCCTTTGGACCAATAGTTAGATTGGAGATACTGGAAGGGTGGAGGGAAGGGGGGGTAAAGAGACGGAACCAACAGCAAGGATATATACACAAGCTCCTATTTGAAGGACGGGCATCAAAGGAGTGGGTTGGGGGAGAGGTCGGGCAGTGGCAGTGTACGATATGACAAAACAATAACAATGTATAAAGTATTGAGGGTTGGAGGGGAGGAGAGGCCAGGGGAAGAGGGGAAGGAATGGAAAAGCCGATACTAGGGGCTTAAGGGAAAAGGTGGACGATTGGAGAACAATCATAGAAGTGGACATGCGAGGGTGCTTGACGAATATGCTTATTTATATATTGTGAAAAATGATGTATGAGCCCCCAATAAAATGATTGGGGAAAAAAAGAATATATGCTTTAATAAAAAGCTTTTTTAAATTAATGAGGCAACTTTTTATTGTCACGTTTTCAGCTCATATTAAGCATAAACGTGTTTTGAAAGTTGTCCTTATATTTGACAGGACCATTTAGCAATGTACAGATGAGCTATTCTTTCTGACAATGGACTGAGTTCTAGTATGAGAAAATTTGACTGACTTGAATTTTTTATGCATCTGACTCTTAAGATCCAAGTACATAAAATAAAAAATAGCAACATGAATTTGAAATATGCATATGAGTCTCAAACTTCAGATTTTATTAATGTGAACATAAGATCATCCCTAGGTGCCCATCAAAATTCTTATCATTCTGGACTGTAAAGGCATGTGCATTTCTGATACCTGCATTCATAAAGCAAACAACTACCTTATTCCTTACTCAAGTCTAGTACAAAATACATGCTCAACTTAAAAATGGGATAAATTGAAAAACTTAATATACAAATGTTTCAAAGATCACAAACATGTTGGTGTTCGGTCTCTATTCTTATTCACTTTCCATTTGTGGTGAGGGGATCCTGATTTTATGAGTCTCCCTCACCATTAGAAATAGGCTTAAATACAATTCTTCTTTAAAATCGGTTAATTTGAATTACATATGGAAAGTATTTCTTCTCAGTTAATAAGAACTCTTCATTGGGGCTGAGCCCCGGTGGCGTAGTGGTTGTGCGCAGGACTGCGGCCCACTGGGTTAGAGGTTCAAATCCAGCAGCAAGGCTGGGCCTCCTACTCCCACCCCAAAACAAAACAAACAAACAAAAAAAGAACTCTTTATTAACTAGTATCAAGTAGGATTTGGATGTTCAAAGCCATTATCTCACATTTATTAGGCTTTTTAATTTGGACCAATATTTAAGCTAAGATTTTGAAGGTAAGGGCTGAGCCCCAGTGGCGTAGTGGTTGTGTGCAGGACTGTGGCCCACTGGGACGGAGCTTCAATTCCAGCAGCGGCTCCACAGGAGCAAAGTCTGGGCCTCCTACTCCCATCACCAGAGGGCAGTGATGCCCCAAAAAAAAAAAAAAGATTTTGAAGGTAAAATGGGAATCCAGTTTAGCATACAGAATAGCTGCAAAGATTGATAGTGTCTGAAAAACAGGTTTTCTCCAGGGATTGCTTTTATATTTGTACTTCACAAACATATCTGTATTCTAAATATTGACTTAATGCCCAGATGTTTGAAGACTCTTTTCAATTTAACAGTGACTACCCCAAAAGACAGAAAAGTGATGCCTGCTAAGTGTTGTCAAAGGCCAACAGAATATCAGTTTACAGTACTCATAAGCTTCAGTTTCTTCCCGATTAAAGAGGGAGCCTTTTTGAAAAACAAAAGCTTGAGGATAGAGGTGGAACACCTGGGCAAATAAATAAATAAAGCAAATAAGGAAGTCAGTCACTAGATTAGTGGTAACTTCTGGCCCAACTCACCAATCTCCTCTCGAGAGGAAATGGTGCCCTTTCTCAACCAAAGGCTGACCCTGCTGGCTGTATGCTTGTTTCGTTCTGTTTATGTTCCAAGATCTCTGGCCACACTAGATTCAGAAGTGAAATTCATTGGGTGTGAGATAAACCACTATGAAAGGAATTCTCAGACACATTTGTCTTCCTAGTGAGGCCTTTCAACAGTCCTCTACTGAAGATGACAAGCTCCATGTTCTATGTGGCAGGCGTAAATACTGCTGTGCCTGCAAGATAAAAGGTGAAGTGACAGTCTTCCTGGGTAATGAACACAGGCTCAAGCCATAAATCAACACCACCACGGACTACGTGGCTTTCCATATAGAAAATGTGGGTGTCTTTTTGTGAACTGCTCAACTAGATTATAGGAGCATCTAAGAAACACATAGATGTGAGAGTCATTTCTAGTCAAGTTGAACAGTAGTATAAAGCACAGTGTCTTTACTATCTGACTATTAGAGCCTACCAGGATAGATGGATATGAAGATATCATAAATAAATCCAATATGATAAATTTTATTTTCTCACCAATCATTCCTATAACTAACCTCATCCGTATTGATACCTTCTGCCTTTGCTGCCACTACAACTTTTGTAACAGAGCCCTGCTCACCATCACACTCCCAAATTCATGACACTCTCTCCTCTATCTGTCCTACCTTCGCCTTGCATCTCCTGTATTTATCCCATCTCTCTTCTGCTTCAATGATTTCCCCTGGAATCACAACTTTTATAGCACACATGCTGTGATAATATCTCCTTTCTTTCAGAGCATTCTCTTGGTCTTATCAATCCCATTGTTCTACTTCCCTCCGTATGAAACTGCAAAGAGATGTCTCCACTTCCTCATCTGCTGGTCTCTCTTGAACGCTCTGTAAACAAACTTCCTTACAGAACCTTTTCACCAATGTCACTGGTGACTTCCAAATCTAACGGCCAATTTTATTTGTACTAGATGAGAATGAAAAGCTCTAACTTAGATTCCAACATAATAAGGACTTAGACCAAGTTTGGTTCAGACAAGAAGGTTGATTTTCTTCTGTTACTACTGCAGCTTTCAGCAAGCAATGCAAAGAATTGGGCTAACTGCAAGCCCATGGAAGAAAGATGAGGCTGTGTGCTCCAATGAAGATTTACAGTCAGGGAAAGACTACATAGGGTCATTATGAATCAGAATTGCCTCAATAATAAGGTTCTTTGTTTGTTTTTTTAATTTTTGTTGCTTTGCTTTTTAATTTGAGCTTTTATGAAAAGAGTACTGGTGGTACCGCGGGTTAAGCAATTGGCTACTAACCACAAAGTGGGCAGCTTAAATCCACAGTTGCTCTGTAGGAAAAACATGAGACTTTTTGCTCTCATGAAGACAGACAGTCTTAGAAACAAGAAGCATTTTCTTCTCTGTCCTAGTGGGTTACTGTGCATCAGAATCAATTAAATAGTAGTGGGCTTGGGTTTTATTTGGTTTATTGTTTGTTTGTTTTTATCTTTTATGTTTGTGTTAGTTTTGGATGATTAGAGAAACAAATTCAGGAGACTCGTGTGTGTAAAAAAGAACTTTATATAAAAGAGCAATTGTAGGGTTGGGGGAAGAGCAATTATTTTTTTTTTTTTGGCATCACTGTTTTCTGGTGGGAATGGGAGGCCCAGCCTTGCTCCTGGAGAGCTGCTGCTGGATTTGAACTGCCAAGCCAGTGGGCCGCAGTCCCGCACCCAACCACTACACCACCGGAGCTCAGCCTAAAAAGAGCAATTATATATTGAGAAAACATCCCAGCCCCATCCAGATTAGGTCCATAAGTCTGATATTAGCCCATATGTCTGATACCAGTCTATAAATTCCTCTTTAGACTCATGCAACAAATGCAATGATGCCCAGTGCAGGAAGATCGCAGACTGTTGGGTGGAAAGTCTTGTGGATCTGGTAGCAGAGGAAGTATCTCTGCACTGGTATGGGTCTCCATGTGGCTCCTCCAGCTCCAAGGCTCTGGCTCTATCAGTGTAGATCCAAGAGTCTTGTCAGCAGGAAGATGAAGCAGAGAGTCTGGGATTGGCCTCTAATGGGCTATTTATCTCCCTAGCACCTCCAAATGAGGTCATCAAGCTGCGACCTGATTGACAGGCTGAGCTCCATCCCTTCTTCTTAATAGCCTCAAATTGCTACCGGATTAGGTAACTACTACAATGCTTCCTTAAAGCATCTGTCTAGAACACATTCCCAATCATCCTCTCTTAAACTGGCCCTGTTTGACTTTCTGCATAGCACAGGTACCTGAAATTATATCTAACCTGATATTGAACTAAGAACATTGGTTCTTTTTCTGTTTTTCTCCATGGTTCCAGGAATTTGATTTATTTACAATGCTCAGAATAGTGCCTAGCATTCAGTAGGTGCTCATTATCTACTGACTTCATGAGCAAGCCACTGAGAAAATTGCTTTTGAATTAGTTGAAGCTGCGTAATCAGAGTTAATACTGATATGCAAAATCACAATTCCCAAAAAGCCAATTGAAGATAATGCTCACTGAGTTCTTGTGGGAAATACTCAAAAAGCACTCACATGAGAAAATAAACATGAATGCTTCCAAATCAAGTATTTGTCTAGCATTTACACTATTTTCTCTAGAAGTTCAATCTTTCAGTTTGTCAAGGGATCCATTTCTTATACAGACTGGTGCAGAGATATGCTAATAAATCTGTCTTACAAAGGAGGAATTCCAAAACAGAAATCTGATTCAGTGTACCATATGACTCTATCATGTACATTTCACGCTGAGTTTTTAAATCACAGTAAGTGTTATACTGAAGAAAACATTCAGAAAACAATGGGCATGACAGAGAAAATGGTATAGTGGAAAGAAGAGCTAGTGACAGCAGAGAGATGTAGACTTGTGCTGTGCTTCTGCTACTTAGTTGTTTGGCACTTGAGCAAGTTCTATATCCTCTCTAAGCTCAGTTTCCTGCTGTATGAAATGGGAGCAAATACTACTTGCCTGGTAGGATACTTGTGACTATAACACAGAGCACACAGTACTATTACACACACCTGAATTCATCTACATCATCGGTCAACTCACATCCATTACAATCTAGGAACGTTCACTTCATGAAGAAGTTCCTCAGTAATATCTTTCTCGAGGGACTTTTACAGCCCACACACAAAAAAGACACAACAGTGAGCCAATAACTGATTTTTTCCCCCGCATCACTTCCCTGGTGGGAGTAGGAAGTCCAGTCTTGCTCCTGGAGAGCTGCTCCTGAATTTGAACACAACCACTGCGCCTCCTGGGTTCAGCTAATAACTGATTTTTAAATGTCAGAAAGGAGAATGTTTATTGAGCACTGTGGTAGTTACCTAGTCTGGTACCAATTTGGGACTTGAGAGGATTAAGATTCAAGGGGTGGGTCTAGTCCATCAATCAGGTCACAGCCAATGAGGCCTCTGTGTGAGAATGGCTTTCTCCTGAGAATTCTGGGAACTCCTGTAGTTCCTCCTTGGAGGTGAGAGACACACTCTCTCTTGGCTCACTCCATGAGAGACACTCTCCTGACAAGACATATAACACTACGCTGATAGACCCCCAGGCCCTGGGAGCTGAAGGAACCATGTGGAGACCTCAGCCAACCCCGAGATACTAACAATGCCATTGGTTCCACAAGACTTACCACTTACTGGCCTGTGATCTTCCTGCACTCGGCATCATTGCACGTGTCTTGTGGGTCTGAAGAGGAATTTATAGATTGGTATTGGACAAATGGGCTAATATCAGACTTGTGGACTTGATCTGGAATGGACTGGGATGTTTCGTCAACATTGAATTGCTCTTGCATATAAAGCTCTTTTTTTATACACACGAATGCCTATAGATTTGTTTCTCTAGTCTACCTGGACTAACACAAGCACCTACCTAGTCCAGCATCCTCTTAGGATGTACAGCATATGGAAATATACAAGGCTGACCATGTGTCTATTTGCCTGGCTTAAGAGATGTCTAGTAATTGTCTAGTAAACTAACTAATTAATGGAATGAATGGATTCTTAACGTATAGGGGAAGAAATTCTAAATAGCTAGAGGAAATACTCCTCAGAGGAAGCAATGTTGTCTCCAGGAGTGAGATTTTGCTAGGATGCCTAGCAAAGTGGATGAGCAGCAGCTAAAGCAATGTCTTAAACATATCAAATCAAGTTATGGGCCATACCCCTCCTACCCCAACCCAGACCCCACCACCCAAGGTCCCCTCACCTGGCACTTTTCAAGTGAATCTACAGCTATTTTTATTTTCATTAATTATGTTAGGAAGCCAGATTCTTATAGTGTAGGGGGTAGTTTGAACTACCACAGAATGCCTTAGAAATAGGCATATTACAACTATAAATTATAACCAAGCCTGGTAGAGTTTCCTTTGAGTCTCGTCAAGAGAAAAAGAACTGCAAGCATTTGGTTTGCCTTTCAGAGTTTGCAACATCTTTTTACATAAATTTACCATATCACAGGAACCTTTGTAGAATAGTTTATTTAATCTCCTTGTATAGAGGAGGCAATGAAGTTCAGAGAAGTTAAATAACTTGCCTGGGGACATACAATCCAAAAGCAATATATCTGCTTCCAAAGTCTGTGTTCTTTCATCTGTACCCTCTATTCAGTCCACTGAAGGAGGGGGAGTGGTCTGAAGAACAAGGAGCAATCGATGCAGGAGAGAGGATGCAGGCTTATCACAATTGTACAGTGTGCCTGCAGGCCTGGCATTCCCCTCTGTGCACATCCCTAGAGTTAACTTCCTTGCCTCTCACGAGGACGACTCTTGAACTGCCCTCATAAGTATTCTGGTGAGACTAAAGCCAATGTCCTTGGAAAACTAAAACCATAATTCAGACAAAAATGTGCAAAGTATCACGAACTTCTGACAACCAGGAGTTTCACCTTTTAAATAATCAGACAAACCTTCCTCCTTGAAATTTTACTGAAATTTTTCATTTTTCAGGAAAAACATTTCACTTAAATTATACCAACACTTCAGTTTTGTCTTGCCACAAATTTGGGACAGTGTATATATACTTAGAGATGAAGCCTGCTTTAAATTGCTTTAAACTTGTTGAAAAATGAAACTATGTCCTAGGATCATAGTCATATTTATATTGTAGAGACTTCCATTTTAAAACTTACTACTCCCACTAGGACAGTGATGCCAAAAAAACCTTATTATGCAAATAGCTTAAGATTTACCTATCGACATGAACTTTCTCCTGATGTATATGTTTAAATATACCCATGTTCTGCTTAGGGGAAAATATCAAGCAAGCTTAATTTAGTATAAAGCAGCTACTGCCTAAAAGAGACCACGAATCAGAAGACTACATCCTAATGTACCTTGGTGGATTTGATTCTAATAGAGATGCCCTAGAATACAGAATGGCCCTTACTAAGTAGGGCAGCCTCTTCAGTCAGGCAGAGTTGTCAGGAAAGAGGTATGTGAAGAGGGGAGGCAAGAATAGGTCACTTGCAACGCCAGCCCACTAACCCTGAAGACTTCATAATCAGACCGCCCCATCACTTGAATTCAAATGTGCTCTATCTGAACATTTTCTATGTATGACACTTAAAGTATCAGACTAGGAGCACCAGCAAGAAGGACAGAGGGAGGACCTTGGCAAAACCACTGCTCCTTAAAAGCAACGTGAACATTAGCAGCAAATTGTCAAAGTCAGCTTTTTCCAAAATCAGAAATTAGCCCAAAGCTTGCAACAATTTAGGTGCATTTCTTCAAGAAAAACTGCTGAATCCCAGTGAAGAACAATTTGCTGTAAGATGCCGGAACTTGTTCTATTTCTATCCCCTTCTCACCAGCTCCACTGGGCCCAAACTAACCACTACCTGGCGGGCAGAGTGAAACCCAGCAGCTAGCAGTCACTAGAGGAAAGAGAATGGGTTTGTAGCTCCCAAAGATGGCATTTTCAGGAAATTATAACCATTTAACGTAACCGGCAGTTCCCTACTATTTCATTCCCAGGGTTTGTCTTTATTTGGTCAGATAAAAAATTTGTTCAGTTGCAAACTGTGTCCATCACTCCACTCCCCCACTACAGTGACAAGCCCGATGCTCTGAACCTTGAGATCAAAACAACCAGTGCCAATTGTTTAAGACCCAAGCTTCCTAAAGCAGTGATAGTAGTTGGGACAAATTAATATTGATTTGGGGGAAAAGGTGTTTTTTTTTTAATTTTTGATAAGGAGTTGACTTTAAGAATCCTTAAAAAGCTTGACTGTAATACTGACATTCTAGAAGACTGTGCTCATGTCTGAAGCTGAGTGCAGGCTCAGGAAGTACACAAAAGGGCCCACAAGTCTCACCTTTGGATAACTTTGAGGTTCTGCACAAGCTAAAAAATGGAGACGACGGCAATGTTGTGAAGTACCTGAGCACTGAAAGCATATATACACCAAAACCCTTCTAAACAACCCGAGTTAGGTGTCATTTCTTTTTCGAAGCAAAGCTCTAATTGCAATGAAATCTGTAAGAGCCCGAATTATCTGGGACTGCCTCATTTTAACAGGGCATGCAAGTGTTCTGCCTTTGACAAGGTGCAGTCTAACTACTTTCACTTATGCATTTTAGTGGAAATATCTGAAGTTTTCCTTCTCTGGTAGAATCTTACACAAGCATCAGCTTTCACAGGTCTTATTGTATAAGAAAACTATACCTGTGGTTCTAGAAATCACTGAGTCTCAAAACGAAGTGGGTGACTTCTTGCTAAAATCAAGGCTCGTGTTATGTGTCATAATTGGTGACAAAACAATATCTAGAAAAGAAGCCAGGTCCCAGTGGAACAACCATTTAGAATAGGGTACATATGACAACAACAGCAAAAGTACATAAACAGATACATACTTTCTTTTTAAAAAAAACTTTTTTATTATGAATTGGGTGAAGGTTTACAGAGCAGATCAGTTTTCCACTCTGCAGTTCTTATACATTCATTTGCAATCCCCACAACGTAGTATGATTTTCCACACTTCCTTTCTGTTTCTTGTTTCCATTCTTCCTTCTCTCTTAACCTTTCTGAATTCTATCCTTGGGTAAGCGACACCTTTGTTATCTCAAATGGTGGATTATACTGAGGTATATGCAACTCACTAGAATTATTTTTTCCTTTACAGACCTGTTTACAGTTTGGCTGAAAATTGACCCATGAGTTGAGTTCATGCTGAAAGCTGAAGGGTGACTAAGTGACATAATCTAGAGGGGCTGACCAATCCAAATTGTGGACTATGTTATGCCAATTAACCCAGGTGTACCCAAAGACTATGGTCCTGGGCCCTTCAGCCCAACAAGGTGTTTAATTGTTTAATTATGTCTAAAAATGTTTGCATAATTAATTTAAATAGACACACTACGACCCATTATCAGGGGTCACTGAGTATAAATGGTTATTATTAAGCTCAGAAGAAAGAAAATAAATAAAAACACCAGCATAAAAAAGGAAATTTTCCTGGATAGTGAAATGCAAACAACCAACAATGTCCTGGTTTTGGAATACATACTTATTTATCTTCAATCATTAAAAGCTAAATTATAGCTTGCATGCATTAAAAGTACTTCCTTTTTAAATAAAATAAGCAAAGTCTGAAAGACTCTCCATTGGGAATATAATTGGGTAATTATTTTATAATAATCTAAAAATACTATCTGAATTCTGCCCTACCAGAAGTAAAGTTCATTGACTGTTTAAAATAGTTGATGAGACTTAGAAATGTGTTTTTCATACCTCTCAGTTAATGGTATTCATTCCCACAGATGTCGAATATATTCTTTTTTTCTTTTTTTCTATTCTATTCTATTTTTCTTTTAGGAGTTTAAAAACAAAACCATTGACAATATTAATCATGACTAGTTACAGCTTATTACCTTTAAATAGCTCCAAACTCTGCATGTTAAGCTAACTCTGTCTCATCTCTAAGTTAACACACTCACCTTGAGGATCAACTTCTTTAGCTAGCTTCAGTGCATCTGAGTTTGCAAGATCGGTGTTGGCTGGAGTAACAGCCAAAATCAAACAGTTCTCCCGTGTGATGAACTGCATAATCATTTCTCTGATCTGATACTCAATATCCGGTGGCTGGTCTCCCACGGGCACTTTCGTAATCCCAGGCAGGTCGATAAGGGTTAGATTTAACACTGTGTGGAGATAAGGAAGAGTTTTACATGCACCTGCAAGGCTAGAAAACCTCAGCAATGCAGAATCACTGGTCTGGAGAGAGAAACACTTGTGGCAACTCCATAGGACAGGGTGGAGTCGCCTCGTTGGGTTCCCCACCCGAGAAGTCTTTAGAAAGATGAGGAGTAGAAAGCCTCATCTTTCTCCCTCGGCGTGGCGGCTGAGTTGAACCACTGACTTGGCAGTGGTGCACAAACACTGCACCATCAGGGCTCCCAGTCTGTCACTTTAGTGGGGCTAAAATAAGCTCAGCTTAGTATAATGTAGGACAGGAGCCCTGGTGGTGAAGTGGGTACACACGGAGCTGTTTAACCACAGGTCATTGGCTCAAACCCACCAGCTGCTCCAAGTGAGAAAGACGCTCCCTGAAAGACTGTGTCTCCAGAACCCAGTGGGGGCAGTTCTACCCTCTCCTACAGGGTCCCTATGAATCAGAATTAACTCCATGGCCATGGCCATGACTGGTTTGGGCTTGTATATGATGCATGATCCAGCTGTGCAGACTCAAAAGCACAGAAGACAACATGATTTTGCTAGTTTTTAATTTTTTATGATAATGCCATGCCAGCTGATCACGCTAACGTCACTTGAAGGGCACTGGTTTGCATGTTTAACAACCTTTCTTCTAGAGCTGTCACATCTGTAATGAGGTGGTTATTATTAAAACACTGAACAATAAGCGCATGTGGTATCTGTCAGTCTTGTTCATCGTCTTCAAATGTTATTAAAGTACTCAGGTTTGCGTTGAAAGCATCATATGTTATTTATAGAGGCTCTGGTACATAGCCTATTGAAAAACTGTCAGCCATCAGGGAGCCAGCAGGGGACTAGCAGTTGTACAACCAGACTCACAGAGCACCATCTGGTAGCACAAGAAAGTACTCCTTAGTCAATGACAACTTTGACTGCAGCCCAACCTGGCGATAGTTCTCTATGTACACAACAGTGCTGGCATCAAGTCCTCCTGGGAAAACCTAACTATCTTGGTCATTCATGCTCTGCTTTGAGAAGAGCAAGGTAGAGAATCAGAGATGGAAAAGCAACAGAACTAGGTCGGGTAGGAAAGAATAAAATATGTCCCACCAAAGATTTAAGCAGAATACAGGCTATCCCCCCATCACATACGCTGAGGTGATGCTCTAGTTTCTGCTGACAAGCTGGGAGTAAGGGTGAGGGAATCAAAGTTCACTCCTCAGGAAGAAAATAAACAGGAAATATTTAGGGTCATGAGGAAACCCAACAGAGAAAGACTCTTATCATTATTACTAAGTTAGACTGAATTCTAAAAATTTTTTATTAAACACAATAAGGGAAATTTTCCAATGCTATACTCAGTTGAGATTTCTTTAAAACGAACTCCTCCTGTCTTTCTAGTAACCGTAAACTGTGTGAACACACCATTTCTCGCAATATTCAAACACTACTATGGAAGCTCAGAATTTTCTATGAGAACAAATTATTTTCAGAAAAAGAGAATGCATGTTAATTAATGTAATTAGAATTTTTGAGTTTTAATATTTGACTTACCATGTGGGGAATAGACTCGCAAATTAATGGGAATGGAAGAAATGCCTTTATTCATTCCAGTCACTCGATCTGTTTCTGCTTCAATCTCATGACGAACTTCATCAAAATCTGTGAATTTTTTCCCTTTGCAGTGTAGAAATTCAGCATATTCTACAACAGACAAATTAATGCAATCTAAAGTCATGCACTCTTGCCACAATTATTAGAAAGCTATGTTTAATAACAAGCCAAAGTACCCGTTAAAATTATGAAAACAGCAGTTACTGAGAACAGGTAAAATTTTAGACAAATTAAGCATAATACAAAAGCCCAGGTGGCTGGACTGGCTAATTTTCAGTCAAATAATGAAGTTCAATATGTAGCACTTATCCTTGGCGTTTATGGAGTAGTTCAAAAACAATCTTCAGCTTCCAAACAATAAAACAGACAAGAGCATGCAATGGTCAAGCACGTTGGATTCCAGGTCCAGAGTACACCTGCCCACTAATCCTATTAAGGTATCCGTTCTTAAAATCATGTTAAGTTATATAAACATGGCTTTGGGAGAAAATATTTATAAAGTTTGCTCGATCCTGTTAAAACACAGAAGTGGCGTTAAAACATACTATTACAAATGATGAGTCATCTTGTGTAATTAG
>PVJH01003071.1:0-36224 GCA_004026705.1 Nesogale talazaci | reverse complement strand
TCCTGGGTTTGCCCGCCACGACGAAGCCCCCGGTTGAAAGCTCGTGGTGGTGTCGCAGAAGCCCGGCCTCGCGCTCGGCTTCCAGCCCAGCCACCCCGAGAGACACTGGGTCAACGCAGGGCCGACACATTTGCTTTGTTGCTTGGCTACTTGGTATGATGAAGCCTAACATCCTACTATACCTGAAAAAGAAAACATGTAAATGAGTATTTCAGCTTCTCTAACAGCTAGGTAAAGAAGTGCTCGACCAAAATTACACCAAGTCGGGCACGGGGGTGGGATTCAAATAATGTAACAACGGGTTCGCTGCCCTAAGACCATCTGAAGTATTAAAAGAAAAAAAAAAAAAGAAAGACTGAAACGTTGTTAACTATTTCATCCAGTTAATACTTAAATAGGAACCTTATGCATTGGGCTACAAGCCACACGGTCGGCAGTTCGAAACCACCAGTAGCTCCACTTTCTACTCCCGTAAACTGGCGCGGTCTCGGAGACCCACGGGGGAGCCAGCGTGGACTCGAGGGGCGCACGTCATATTTAAATGCGCACAACGGCAGATTATACGCACACAACTAGATTGTACTACAAGAGTTTTAAAACATCAGTGAAGAGTATCGAGTACGGCTTGACGGGTATCGTCAAGGATGTAGAGAAACTGAAACCCCAACATTTGAGCGATGGGGATGCAAAATCCACAACAAGACTGTCCTCTGAGAACCTTCCGCATGGCGTCCTGATTGGCTCCCGCACTCGCACTATCTTCCCGCGTATCCCTCACGCCACGGCTGGGTGATTTGTCCTTCTCCCGGTCGCCGGAGGCTGCCAGGCCTTTAGAGGCGGGCCAGTTAGACATGTCCCGAACGAGCGACCTCTCTTCTCTGAGCACAGGCTGTTCGTCCGCTTCCGCTTCCGTCGCACGGAATTCGGCAAACTCTCAAACGGACGCCTGTGTGTGCTGCCTTCGCTCCCACTAGAGGGCGCCGGCGTCCTTCTCCGTGGGAAAGGAACACCCCGCCTGAAGGCTGTGAAATCAATATCATTTTCAGATTCCGTTCTTAATTGAAAACCCTGTTTCTTTTTAGAATACAGAGACTAGAACCGTACGCAATCACATAATATTTGTGTGCTTTTAAAGAATAGGATTCCACAGATAGATTCAGAGATGCTCGTCGTTATTTATTAACTTAACATTTATTATTAAGTTCCTGCTACTTTTCAGGCACTGTCACTACAGAAACTACAGAATTATTCATGGAAAAGAGAATACTCTGCGTGTGTGTGTGTGTGTGTGTGTGTGTCCCCTCAAGCAATGGGGAAAGATGATCCTTTGTTACATGATGTAGCTATTCTTTGGCTCTGATATGATAAAGTGGCATTTGAGCAAAAACTAAAGAAAGTGGAACCATACATCTAGCAAGGGTTTAATATGCAGACTACATAAAGAGCTCCCACAATTTAACGATGACAACAAAACAAACCAATAAAAAAAATGGACAAAGGCCAGGAAGAGTCATTTTCTGAAAGTGGATGGACAAACGGTCAACAGGCACATGACAAAACGTTGAGTATCATTTGTCAACAAAATCATCCTTATTGCCATCAGGTCAATTCCGACTCATGGCGACCTTCTCTATAGGACACGGTTCGCCCCCAGGTCTCTAAACTGTAGGCATTTATCAAAGTGGACTACACATTGACTCCTCTCGTGGAGCAGCTGATGGGTTTGAACCGCTGACTGCTGGGCTAGTAGTCCACCACCTACATATGTATACCACCAGGGCTCCGTCATGTGTCACTGACCCCCAAACCACACTCACTGGGAGTAAGTTTGAATAGAAATACTGGCTACGCAGTTAGCAGCTCACTGCAGACCCCAGTAAGCATGCCATCAGGGCTCTGTGCTTTCATTCAAAAAGACAAAAGGAAAACAGCTCCCTTATAGGCCAGGACAGAATGACCCTGGTGGGTTTCTAAGACTAACCCCCCTTTTTTTTCTACTAAAATAATTTATTGGAATCTTGCCAGGGAGTCTGTCCCTGGGCCACCCCCATTCCTAGGCCAGGAAGAAAGCCTGGGCCGTGGTGAGGCGAGGCTGCCGCCATGGGTCACCTCAGCCCTTGGCCCTGACCCGTGGCAGAGGTCGCCGCCTGAGCCCAGCTGCCACTGTCACTCTGCACCATCCCCGTCCGGGCCAAGTCTAACTCTATACAGGAGTAAAAAGCCTGATCTTTTTCCTGCACAGCAGCTGCTGGTTTTGAACTGCTGACCTTGTGGTTAGCAAACCTATGCACAAGCATCAGGGACCCTCGTTTGTCATTAGGGAGATGCATCTTAAAACTACAATGAGGGGGCTGAGCCCTGGTGGCGTAGTGGTTGTGCGCGGGACTGCGGCCCACTGGGACGGAGGTTCAATTCCAGCAGTGGGGCTGGGCCTCCTACTCCCGCCACCGGAGAGCAGTGATGCCCCCCCAAAAAAAACAAACAAACAAAACTACAATGAGATACTCTCACTAGAATCGCCATTATAATTTTTTAACATGGAAGATGGCAGGGCTTGTTAAGGACATAGAGAAATTGAAACCCCAACATTGTTAAGGACATAGAGAAATTGAAACCCCAACATTGGACTGATGGAGAGGCAAAATGGTGCAAACATTGTGGGAAGTACTGGGGCAATTCTTTAAAAAGTTGAACATATATCTGCCAGACAGTCCAGCAATCCCCATCTGAGGTATATATGCAAGAGAAGTGCAGGCAGCAACACAAACAGAAACCTGTACACAATGTTCATTTGCCGCATTTTTCCCAATAGCTGAAATGTGGAAAGAGAAATGTCACTCAGCAGAGGAATGGATAGACCATGAAATATTATTCATTCATAGAAAGATAGAAAGTCCTGACACATGCCCACACTTGGACGCATCTTGGAAACATGCTGAGTGAAATAAGTCAGTCCAAAAGGATATATATTGCATGGTCGCATTAATATCAAATAGGCAGATAAATAGATTCTAAGGTTTCTGGGTGATTTTCAGAGGTGGGAGGGAGGTGGATAGGGACTTAGCAGGCACAGAAGTTCTGTTCATGCTCTTTAATTTGGAGAAAAACTGCTAATAGTTGCATAGCATGATGAATGCAATCAACGCCACTGAATTGTACGTGTAAAAATGGTTGAATTAGCAATTTTTTGTTATACGTATTTTCACTACACATGAAGAAAGTGTGGAGACAAGCAAACTATGCTTTACTTATTTAGGAGCAGACAGGCCGCGTTGCTGGGGTAGCGTTACACTTGGCAGACTGGCTGAAG
Source organism: Nesogale talazaci (assembly GCA_004026705.1). Classification (NCBI taxonomy): domain Eukaryota; kingdom Metazoa; phylum Chordata; class Mammalia; order Afrosoricida; family Tenrecidae; genus Nesogale; species Nesogale talazaci. The sequence goes on along the minus strand of PVJH01003071.1, from coordinate 32,914 downwards.
AGCGAGGAGTCCAAGGTGACTGAGCTGGGAGGGGAGCAGTGAGAGGTAGATGAGGTCAGAGATGCGGGCCAGGGCGAAACCTGGTAGAGCCCCGGGAGGCAATTTAAGGAACCTTGGTTTTTACTCTGAATGAGATAGCTTATCAAAGAAATGTTTCGGGTAGAAAAACAATATGATTTAAGGTGGATTTCAACAAATAACTGTGCTGCTGTGTTGAGAAGGAAAAATGGGGAACAGGAGAGAAAGGCAGCTATATTCCAATCATCCAAGTGCGAGAGGCTGAGGCTGAATTCCAGTGAGTTTTGAAGGAAAAGTCAACAGCATTGCCTGATGGATTAAAGACGGGCTATGGGTGGGAAAAAAAGGAGCTGGGAGGACTTCAACCACTTTGACTTCATCCACTGAGACATTTTCGAGATGGAGAAGATTGAGAAGAGGTTTGGGGAGATAGGTGTTGGGGATTAAAGATTTTATTGGCAACTGTGAAGCTTAAGAGAGTAACTAACATCTGCCCAAATGGAGCCATGGTGCTGTTGTGATGGCATGGGCCGCCCAGGGGCAGTTCTTCTCTGCCTCTGTGTGCATTCTGATTCATGGTGACCCTCTCTCACAGAATAGAACAGTGTTCCCATGGCTGTAATCTTTTAGGTACAGATCATTGGATGTATATATTTTTTTCACTATCACCTTGCCATCCCCCCATCTCCCCCACCCTGACCCCCGTGAGGCACTGGTAGGTTCTAACCACACATTTTCAGGTACCAGTTAAGAGCTCAGCCCTGGAGGTACCCGGATTCCTTGTAAAGGGACGGGAGAGTCCACTAACATGTGTCTGATAGGTGTATATTTCTTCTGAAAATTTCCCAGAAGATGGCAGTCAAGTGCTTGAGGAAAGGGGAGGCTTTTTCTACTTGGTTTTTAAAGGCTCTCGGCACTCGATGCGTGCCTGTTTCCAAGAGGGATGAGCTAGAGAGACATGATCTGTGTGGGGTCCATTCAAGTCACACTAGTGGGTAAGATGGCTATGGGATCCGAGCACTGGAGGGCGTGTTCTGATGGTTCCAGGGCAGTCAGGGGACGGAGACTGAGCCAGGACAGTTCAACAAGGGCGAGGGCTGACCTAAAGTCAAGTGAAAAGAGTGAGGAATCCATAAGGCAGGACACATTCCACTCCATTACATCCCGGGACACATCAGGTCCCCTCCCCCACCAAAGCCCATCCTGTCTATTAGACTTGTAGGGATCCTATAAGACAAAAGAAAACCCCATAAGGGCTCCAACGATGTAAATCTTGACCGAAACAAATTACCTTGTCTTTTTCCTGCAGCGGGTGGGTTTAACCAGCTGACCTTTCTTTCCCTTTGCAGTCACATGCTTAGCCTACTGCACCACCAAGGGCTCTTTACATACCAGGGAAGATGGCGGGGGGGGGGGGGGCGGAGAGAGATGGGCTATAGAATTTAGTGACTTGAGCCTTCTTGTTGGGACTGACAAGAGTAACTACAATGGCGTGCTCTTGTCTCTGGTAGCACAATGATCAATGTGAGGTTATATATTCTATTTTTTAATTAGGGGGAAAAAGCATGACCACAACTCCAAATCCTAGCCACAGGATCAAATGATAGGGTATAGGGCGAGTTCCCCTAGCAATAAGGGGAGCTAGTCTTGCTCCAGGAGCACTGCTCAGAAGTAGAAAACCAGAAGGAGGGAGGCAACTATAGTAGCATGTCCAATTTTTGCACAATTTCCCACAATCAAGTTGCTACTATGGAAGATCAGTCCATTTATACAATTACCTAGTTCCTAAACAAATCTTCATTAGTGATGCATAGTGGAAAAGAAATCATAGATTTACCATCCAAGGAAGAACTGGCATACAACTACATATTAGACACATGGAAACAGTGAATTGTTTGCAATTCAATCAGGTTGAATTATATGGGGGCAAATTGATTGCACACTTTTACAGGACTCGGGTGTGCCCTAAGCAAGCCAGGACATTGTCAATCACCTCATAAGCATGTGAAAGTTAGACAATGAATAAGGAAGATGGAAGAAAAATTGATGCATTTGAAATATAATGTTGGAAAAGAATAGTTAAAGTCCTGTGGACTACCAGAAGAACAACAAAAATCTGTGTTGGGAGTAGTAGTGCAGCCAGAAGGTTCCTCATAAGTGAAGATGGCAAGACTTCGTTTCACATACTTGGGACATGTGAGAGAACAGTGGCTGCAGAAGAACACTTGGTAAAGTGCTTGGTAAAGTGGAGGGGCGGTGGGAAAGAGTCAGACCCTCAAGGAGATGGATTGACACAGTGACTACAACCATGGGCTCAAACGAAAAAACAGTTGTGAGGCTTTGGACAGGATTTGACTCTGTCGTACACAGAATTGCCATAAGTTGTATAGGACATGATGGCATCTAACAATGCCACAATTGTCTCTAAACAAGCACATTTACATGCGTTTGAAGATGGGGAAAATTCTAACCTCCAGGTCAAATATCCTAACACGATATTTAACCAGACTCTGTATGTACTCGTAAATGTGTGCTTTCTGGGGTTTGTACATGACAATGAACTAACAAGTCCAAAGGCCTAACAATTTCACTTTATGATTTTGAGGTTTACAGTTTTGTTTTGTTTTTTCTCAATAAGTGGCCCAATTTTCAGTAGCAGGAGTTCTCTTAATAAGTTTTCAATGTTTTTTTCACTTGATATGGTTGGTAGTTCAGGACATAAAATTTTTGGCCCCTTTCTCAAACAATTGTAGGCCTCGCCCCAAGAGCAATCTGAATACATAGAGAACACATACTTAAATAGCTTAGCCGCAAGACCTGATAAGAGATGAAGGTCATGTACACAGACGCATTGAAATCCTGCTAACGCATCCCTTAGTTCCTCTTTTCTATCAGGATAGCCTGCCAGCAAAAATGTGGGAAGCCTCAATGAGAAAGATTGATACAATGGCAATGAGAGAGGCATCACTACGAGTTGAAGTCAATTTGATGACATCTACTCACAAATACTCCAACTTCCTGAAATTTATGGTATGTTTTTAGTTTCGTAAAATGTGACATCAAGCAATGGATGGGTATAGGGATTGTAATAATAGCTGCTCAAGCTCCAATGAAATGATTTTTTTAATGTGACATCTAGGTTTTAAAACCTTTCTTGTTTCCTCAACATTGGAAATAGCCGACCCTTGAAGCAAAGTCAATGTTCATTTCTATATGAAAGAATGATTGGGGGAAAGGGAGGACATTAAGAAAACATCCAAGCTATCACTCTAATTTTATTAGTCTGCAACACATTTTAGCACTGCCATTTCTACCAGTCATGAAAAACAAATTATGCTAGGTTAAACAAATGACAAATTGTTTGGGGTAAGGATGAGATGGCTTATGCCTGGGCACTGTTCCAATCATCTGTGAAAAGCACAGCATGACCATAAGAATTTAAATATTTCCAATATGCCCCTTCCATGGGGAAAAATGTGCATATGTTTCAATTACTCAAGGTTAAATATGAGGCAATGATTATGGAACATTAGCCTATACCTCATCAATCATTATTATAAAGAATGCATTATTAAAATTATTATGCAAAACACATTGATTTGAATCTTCTGAAATATTTTAAGTCAAAATGTTTTCACAGAGTTCCAATATAGAGTATATAGATCATATAAACAAAGAGTCATTTATTTTATTTAAATCATTTTATTGGTGACTTATACAACTCTTATCACAATCCATATGTATTGGCATCCATTGTGTCAAGCACATTTGTACATATGCTGCCATCATCCTTTTCAAAACATTTTCTTTCTACTTGAGTCCATGGTATCAGCTCATTTCCCCTTCACCTGCCCTCCCTTGATGAACTCATGAACCCTTGATTATAATTTTTTCCATGTCTTACACTGACTTTTGTCTCCCTTATCCCACTTCTTTGTTGTCCATCTACCTGGGAGGGGGTTATAGGTCGATCATTGTGATCAATTCTCCCTTTCTGCCCTCACCTTACCCTTACCCTCCTGGTATGGCTACTTTCAACATCGGTCCTAAGGGTTTATCTGTCTGGGACTCCATGTTTCCAGCTCTTATTTGTACCCATGTACATGCTCTGGCCTAGCCAGATTTGTAAGGTAGAATTGGGGTAATGATAGTGTGTGTGGGGGCGGGGGGGAAGGAGAATTAAAGAACTAGAGGAAAGCTGTATGTTTCATCAGTGCTATTCTGCACACTGATTGGCTCCTCTCTTCCTTGTGACCTTTCTATAAGAGGATGTCCAATTGTCTACAGATGAGCTTTGGGTCTCCACTCCCCATGCCCCCTCATTCACATTGATATGATTTTTTTCATTCTGGATCTTTGATGCCTGCGTGTACCTCATGATCACACTGATTTTAAACCATTCAGTATTCCCTTAGGAATCCTCATGGTATAGTAGTTATGCATTATATGTTATCCACAAAGTAAGCAGTTTAAAACCACCAGCAGTTCCAGGAGAGAAAGATGTAGCGTCAGAGTCTCAGAAACAAACAGGGTCATTTCTACCCTATCCTATAGGGTCGCCAAGAGTCAACATCGACTCTGATGGCAATGAGCTTGAAGGTTTTCTTTTTTTTTTCCTGCATCACTGCCCTGGAGGAAGTAGGAAGCCCAGCCTTGCTCCTGGAGAGCTGCTGCTGGATTTGAACCACCAACCCTGTGGGCCGCAGTCCCGCACACAAGCACTGTGCCCCCAGGGATCAGTTGGAAGTTTCTCTTGTTTATCAGTTTGTCTATTTTCGAGTATTACCTTGTCCTGTTTGCACAAGGATCTCTTGATCCATGTACAGGTTCCACAAGAAAAGGATGAAGCAGTCTGGAATTGTCATTCTTCTCAAGACTATCCATAGTTGTTATGATCCATACAGTTGAATGTCTTTGGATAGTCAGTAAAACAGAAGTAAACATTTTTCTGATATTCTCTACGTCCAACCAAGATCCGTCTGAGATCAGTAATGATACCCTTCTGAATGAGTACAAATATGGATTGCTTCCAGGAAGCTGGCCAAGTAGTTGTCCTCTACATTTCCTGGCATATACGAGGAAGTTTTCTCAGTGATTTATCAGCTTGTGGAAACATTTTAGTGGCTATTCCATGAATTCTTTGTTTGGGGGGCAATGCTTTCAATGCAACCTGAACGTCTTTCAGTGATTCTTGATCATATATGACCTCTTGAAATGACTGAATGTCAACCAGTTCTTTTTGGTAAGGTGACTGTATATTCTTTCCATATTCTTTGGATGATTCCTAAATCATTCAGTACGTTTTCTTGAGTTCTTTCAGTTTAGAATATGCTGAGTGTGTTTGTATGGTTTTCTAACCCTAGGTCTTTGTGCATTTCATAATAATATTTGTCTTCTCAAGCTGCCATTTGAAATTTTCTATTCAACGCTTTGAATTATCATCTCTTCCATTTTCCTAAGCTAATCTACCACTAAGACCAAGTTTCAAAATCTTTTACATCCACTGCGATGTTTTCTTTCTTTTTTGCTTTGCTTTCCTCTTATATGATGTTCTTGATGTTATCCTATCAGGTCTTCTGTCATTAATGTTGAAGGTGTCAAATCTGTTCTCCAAATACTCAAGGTTGTACATGGGCTTGTTTTCATGTTCTTTGAATTTAACCTGAACTTACATATGAGAAAGTGGTGGTCTGTTTGACAGTTGTCCCCTGGCCTGGTTTCACCTGGTGAAATTGAGCTTCTCCATTATCTTTTCCTATAGCTGTAGTCAATTTCTGTGTATTCCATCTTGGAAATGAAAAAGGTATTTGCTACTAACGAGTTGGTCTTGGAAAATTCTACCTTGCAATCTTCAGCTTCATTTATAACATGTATACTACATTTTCCAACTACTGTTCCTTCTTCTTAGTTTCCAATTTTTGCATTCCAAACACCAGTAATTATAAATGCAACATGAATTCATTTTTTATCCATTTCATACTAACACAGTTGGTAGAATTCTTCAATTTCTGCATCAATAACTTTAGTGCTTGGTGTATAAATTTGAATAACAGTTGCATTCATTTTATTTACTTGTAAGCTAATAGACATTATCCTATCACAGACAACATTATACTTAAACATAAACCTTGAAATATTTTTTGACCAATGCAATGTCATTCCTCTTTATTGTGATTCCTGAAATAATAAACCACATGATTTTCTGATTCAAAATGGCCAATACTGGTACACTTTACTTCACTAGTACCTAGAATATTGATCTTTATATGTCCCATTTCATTTTTAATGACTTCCACTTCTTCTAGATGCATACTTTGCACATTCCAAGCTCTCATAATTAGTTGATGTTTGCAGCTGTTTCTTCTCATTTTGAGTCAGGCTCCAACAGCTTGTGAAGACACCAAAGACTTTCCTCCCACAGCTTTTAGTCCCTCCATATCCTGGTCAACTCTACTGTGAGAAGCAGCTCTTCCTCGGTCACATTTTGAATGACTTCCAACCTAAGAGTTTCATCTTCTGACACTATTTCTGATAATATTCTGTTTCTGTTCATGAGGTACTCAGTAACTTACAATGTTCCGATGCTATCCACAGGGTTTTCTTTTTTTTGGAGGAGGGGGCATCACTGCTCTCCGGTGGTGGGAATAGGAGGCCCAGCCCCACTGCTGGAATTGAACCTCCGTCCCAGTGTGCCGCAGTCCTGCGCACAACCACTACGCCACCGGGGCTCAGGCCCACAGGGTTTTCAGTAGCTAATTCCTCTGAAGTGGACAGCCTCTTCTCTCTTCATAGTTTGTTTTTAGTCTAGATGCTTTGCTGAAACCTGTCACTTCGGGTGACCTTGCCAGTGCTTCAAATGCCAACAGCATGTGGCAGTCAGCATCAGCGCAACACACAGGCTGCTATAATACAGACAAGTGGGAGTGATTTCATCATAAGCAGCATTTAATCTTTCCCTAATGCCTATAATACTCAAAAATAAGACCCTCTTTAATGCTTCTTCTTTAATGCACCCAAAATTGAACAATGCCATTGCTTGCATCAAACCCTAAAGGGTATTCCAAAATGAAAACAAAGTCTTAGAATTCCAGTTTAGTAAACAACATAATTGATCAAATGTAGATTATATAGGATCCAGATGTGAAACAGAACACAACTGAGCTGCTAACATCAACAGGGCAGATCCTAGCACTCAGGTGGGGGTGGGGAGAAACAATCTAAAGAAGTACACAGGGAATCCAGTGATGAGTGAAAAGCAGACGTCTCAATGGGAAGCTTACGAAAAAAAGTCTGAGGCAAGCAAGTATCAGAGAGACCCAGATACAGAAATCAGGATTTAGTATTTTAGCATTTAGGGCTCTTAGATCCCTGGAACAGAGAAGATTAATGTAAGAACTCCAGACTCAAATCACCCACACTATATGTACTAAGCAGAAAAACAAGACGCAAACTCAGTTATACAAAAAAGGCTTGTTCATAAACTAGAAGCCAAAATATGACCTTCCCGATAGAAACAATGCAGGAGATCACGCTATAGAATTTTGCAAGACCACTGTCTTCTTCTTTGCAGATACCTCTCCAGGTAGAATATAGGGATCAAACTGACTACATCTTTGGGAATGAGACAATCAATTGCTCATCTATAAGTTTAGGTTGAAGTTGAAGAAAATTAAAACAATTACATGAGATAAAATATGACCTTGAATATATCCCAACTGAATTTTGAAAAATCTCAAGAACAGGTCTCCCACACAAAACTCTAATGACTGAGAACCTGATGAATTGTGGGAAACATACAAAATATCATAACTAAAGAAAGAAAGAGGAGTGTGGTAATTTAGGGCTTAAGTGTTGGCTACATAATCTGCACAGCCACCAGTTTAAAATCACCAGCAGCTCTGTCATAGAAAGACTGGGCTTTCTATGCCTGTAAACAATTATAGTCTGGAAACCCCACAGGGGTTCACCATGAGGCAGCATTGACTCAATGGCAGTGAGTTTGTTTTTTAAAGAAAGAAGAGGGTCATTAAAGATATAAGAAAGAAACAATCAAAATGGACTCTGAAACTTGTTCTTGATGGTAAAGTAGCTAAAGCAAATGGAAGAAATTGTGAAAAGAGCTCAAGGAAAGAAAGGAGCATGTTATAAGAAAATGTTCAAAGACCTAGAGTTAGAGAACCAACGGGGAAAAATACATTCAGCATATCTCAAGCAGGAAGAACTGAAGAAAAAAAAAACCCAAGCTTTCCATTGCAATATTGAAGCGGTCTAGGGGCAAGATATTGAATGATACAAGAATAACCAAAAGAAGAGAGAAAAAATACACAGTCATTGTACCAAAACCAACTGTCTGCATTCAACCATTGCAAGAGGTAGCACATGAGCAGGAACCAGGGAGACTGAAGGAAGAAGTCCAACCTGCACTGAACACAACACGAGGCTCCAGCAATTGACAGGATAACAATGAAAATGCAGCAAGAAATTTGGAAAACTGCAATTTGTCCAACTGACTGGAAGTGATCTTTATTTCTGCCCAATTCCAGAGAAAAGTGACCCAACATAGTGGAGAAATAATCCAGCAATGTCATTAATGTCACATGGCAGTAAAATTTTGCTGAAGACAATTCATTAATGGTTGCAGCAGTACATGGACAAGGAGCTGCCAGGGGCATGGAATAAAGGATATATATTTTTAATAAATCATTTTATTGGAGGCTCATACAACTCCCATCATGATCAATACATATGTTAATTGTATGCATACCACATTTGCACACCTGTTGCCATCATCACCCCCAAAACATCCTCCCTCTACTTAGGCCCCCAGTACCAGCTCCCCATATTTCCCCTCCTTCCCCACTGTCCATCCCCAATGAACCCTTAATAATGTACATATTGTTATTATCTTTTCATATCTTACACTGTCTGGTGTGTCCCTTCACCCACTTCCATGCTGTCCGTACTCCAGAGAGGTCATATGTAGATCTCTGCAATTGATTCCCCTCTTCCACTCCACCCTCCCAGTATCACCACACCCATCACTGGTCCTGAAGTGATCATCTATCCTGAATTCCCCATGTTTTCAGCTCCAGTGTATATCCTCTGGTCTAACTGGATTTGTAAGGTAGATAGTGAGTGGGAGGAAGCATTTAAGAACTAGAGAAAAGTAAAAGGAAATAGAGGAAAGAACTGGGAGGTAAAGGGCACTTATAGCCGTCTAAATATAGGCATGTATATAAATGAATATATTTATATAGAACAATGGAGAAATTTATCAACATGCATAAAGGTTATCTTTACCTTGGCTGGAAGCAGAGAATGCCAGAAAGATGTTTACTGGTGTTTCATTGACTGTTATCTAATCTATGAAATAACTATCTCTTTCCATTTTTAGGAACGTTTCCTTGTTTCCTTAGAGTACTTAAGAAAATCCAGCTTCTTCACTCTGGCAAACCAAGTCCTAGATTGTGTGGCACAGTCTACCTCTTTGACCCCATCGCTACTTTATTCCCTTTCCTCTAGTTCATTTTGCTCCAGCTGCAATGACCATTCTCCTTTTCTTCAAACATGCTGGGTGCACTCCTACCTGAAGGACTCTTGAGGAATGCTCTTCCCCCAAGCCTATGTGCTCCTTCCCGCCGCTTACTTCCAAAATGCCATCTTAGAAAGGCTTGCTTGATCAGACAAGCTCTTGGTTACACTTTAGCACATCACCCAATTTTTCCTCACTCATTAAAATACAAGCTCTGTGAAAACAGAGACATTTTTGTCTTGCCCCTGCTATGCTCCTGGTGCTTAGAGTAGTCACACAACATGTATTTATTGAATTAATATAAAATAATACATATATATAAATGCTGGAGGAGACCTGCAGATTAAAGTTAGGGAGAAGGAAAGTATCCCATTTGACATATCTGGTTTGAGATAACTTTGAATTACCCAAGTGGACTTTCAGGAAGCCATCTGGAAATACAGGACTGGAGTTTACCCAAGAACTATAAACACAAATACATGTAGCTTGAACAGAAAGTATATCTCCATATTGTTTTGCTCTAAATATATTCATAAATGTGGCAGACCACACAGGAAGCAAAGTTATGAGATTTCTAATCATTATGAAACACCTTGAGGGAATGAGTCATTGGGCGTGGAGGCTCGGGGCCATAGCCTCAAGGAACCCCACGATCAATTGGTATAACAACACTCAATGGCAGACCTACTATGGTGAGTAGTAACTAGGGTCTTGCAAGCTTGGGAGTTGTCATCAGAGGCTCAACAATTAACCTCTCCCCCTTTAGAACAAAGCAAAGAAATTTAAAATAAACAAGGAAACAATTAGTCTCAAGGTAGCAAATAGTCTCAAAGCACATGTGAATCCCAGCCTCCATGACCCTGATCTGATACAAGAGGAACTAGATGGTATCCAGCAACCCCTGCTGACAACTCTAAAAGGGATCATAATGGCAGGTCCTGGATAGAATGGAACAAATGTGTAACAAACTTCAAAATAATCAAGAAGATAACCAGGTTTACCGATCTGACAGAGAAAAAGGAAACTCCCAAGACCATCCGACTTTTAGACACCCCGTACGCCTGGAACTGACCTCAGCCCTGTGACTCAGTGTCCAGTGGCCTTCTAGATAAATTCATAAGGTGAATAATGATTTCCAGGAGGTATTCTTAGAACGATCAAAGGGGCAGCATTTGCCCAGGAATAAGTCCAAGAAGGCAGGAAGGATTAAGAAAGAGGGACCCATGTAAGCAGCAGACACAGTGAACAAGAAGAAAGTGTTCTATTACATTTTAAAGTTTGCAATCAATGTCACCGAACAAAACGTGTATGCATTGTTGACAAGAAAAGTCGTTACCTCTGTGAACTTTCACCCAAATCACAATAAAAAAAGTTTTCATGAAAAAGCAAACCAGGAGTATTTGGTATCATAAAAGCCACAGTATAATTAATAATGCTGACGCTGCTGAAAGCAAGAATGTATCAATCAGCACCTGCTGATCACAATGGATAGATAGCCAGTGTGTAAAACCTAGATTCCTGAAACCTTGAGTACTCATGTATACATAGTCAAATAAAGGATCACAATTTGTCAAGATCCACTCAACAGCGGTTGGTGTACTTTGGTTTGGTTTTCTCTAGATAGCAATGGATTTGGTCTCAGAAGGGTTTAATCAATTGCTAGGGAATGAGAGTCTGGAATTACATCCAGACTTCACACTGATGTCTTCTCCCGACATTAAGTTCTCCAATCCAGGCACTTCCTATTTCCAGCTTTTCACAATAGTTGTTCTCAATGGTCCCTTTCTTCCACCTCCCCATCACGGCCGTTTCCCAAAGGTCAGTAACCACGCCGCCTGCGTCTTGAGAAGGCGCACGCTTCTTCATGCCTCTGGGTCTCCACAGATCATTGTGAGAAAACCTCTGCAACCTTCCAAATCGGGGAGCAGGAAGGGATGTCATTTCAGAGCACTCGGACCTCGCCCCGCTCTGCTCTCTGCTCCATAGGAATCCATGCTGACAGCACCGCTGCACAGCAAACACTCAACAGGTGACTCATATCATCCGGATTGTTTAATGCGCCCATCAAAATAGCATTTCCACTAAGAAACTTCTATGGATGCTTTGGCTTTGTTCTTTCACAGGTAGAAAGAACCTTAAAAATACTCTATCAGAACCAATCTTTTCATTTTATAGGCAACGGAACTGAATCCCAGGAGATCGAGATGCATGTTCAAGACTACCCCTATTATGTGTACTACATATGCATAGGATAGCAATTATCCATCTGTTCATGGGTCTTATCTTCAATATTACAAGGAAAGACTTTAGTGTCTTCTTCATTCTCCTGCTATTGAAAGGTTGGTACTTCTCAGAATTCCCTTCCTATTCATTGTTTCGTCTCATTCTTTCTGGGTAGTTTTTATCTGATTTCTGGTTTGAAAGACAGCTGTATATTTATTACTTCGCAATTGGTGTCTCTAGTCTAGATTTTTTTTTTCCTCCTGGAGCCATAGACTCGTATGGCAGTCATGTGCTTATGTTAATTTTATGATTGAAATGTAGAGGTGGAGATAGCCATTGAGTAGCCGATGAGGCCTCTCTGTGGGCATGGCTTTCTCCTGAGACTTCTGGGAAATCTCGTGATATTTCCCTTGTGAAGATGAAAAGCTATCTTCCCCAGTTGTGGGGAGTTAGTCTCAGAGGCGATAAGTCACTGGAGAGAAATGATGGCAGCGTCTGAGAAGCTGGAGTAGCCGGCAGAGAGACTACGCGCCTTTGCCCTGATGGAACCGGACCTCTGAAGCTGGAGCGACATGCTGTTGATGGACCCTGAGCCCTGGAAGCAAGGAGCCATGGGGTACTCCTGACAGTGCAAGAATTCTGACCTGTGACTTCGTAAGTCAGAAGGAGACTTTGTAGACTGATTTCAGGCATATGGGTTAATACCGGACTCATGACTTTGTACTGGACTGGATTGGGATGCCTTCTTAGTGTCACATTCCTTTTGTATATAAACCCTTTCCTTATATCTATATGCGTGTCTTTGAAATTTGTTCCTCTAGTCTACCTGGACTAACAGAACTCATATATCCATCTGCTCATATGTGCTTCGAGCACCTCAGGTCACAGTTTTCCCTGAATACACCGTCATATTTGTCCATTTACTTACCATCAATAATCCAGGAATTCAAGTTAGAAATCTGGAGACATATTTGCCCCTGTTTATATCTGCAGATACAGTTTTCCTTTTTATCTTAAAATAAAGTACTACGTAATACAAAAGAACATATGTCTTACATACATACTCATAAGTGAGGACAAATTAAACAAGTACCCACAAATCTGCCACCAAATAAGAACCAGGTTTATTGCTCCATCACCTGTGTGTTCCCTCTTCATTTTAATTCCCCTCCCTCACTGCCCTCCTCCTTGAGAAATAACCATTAGCTTTAATTTTGGTTTTAATGTTTCCTTTTTATATTGGTTCTTTATATGCATATCTATAAACAACAAATCATTGAGCGTTATAAAAATTAAATCACTCTTTGGGGGTTTGCTTTACTCACTCAATATTATATTTCTAAGATTCATTCATATGGATGCAAAACTTAAGTTGACATATTTACAGTGCTTATGACATCCCATCATGAGAACTATTAGAAAATATCATTTTAAGAAAACATCATTTATAATACTAACCAAAATTACATGTTACCTGGAAACTAACCTTAGAAAAATTACATGTCCAAGACCTGAATATTTATTCCACTTACTTTCTAGAAATGAACTCTGTCCCTATAAATCCCCATCGCCCATGCCAAGTGAGAGAATCCCTCGTTGCCTCTTCCCCAAACAGCTTCCTGCACAGTCATGCTCAGAGCCTTGTTTCACACAATCGATCCTGTGGCCCCCGTGTGGTGTTTTCTCTCCAACAGGGGACCTGCTACCAGGATATCCTATCCGATTTTTACTGTTTTCTCAAACACACATTCACCTACATACATACATGCACAGTGCACACAAATACACAAGCATACTCCTTAACCTGACTAACTTCTATTCATTAAGATTCACTTAAGGTATGTCTTCTACAAAAAGTTTCCCTTTAATGCCACTGCCTCTGGCCCACACCTGCTAGGTCAGGGGGTTATTATTACTCCAATAAATACAATTTATGAGTATGCTTGTAGGTATGGACACAGTGTCATGATTTTATTAGCCACTTTATTTTAGAAGTATCTGTAGTGATTCTTCTTCTGGTCTTTTAAGTTCTTATAAGGCTAAGACTATTGCATATTCATTTCTGACTTCCCTGTACCTAAAACATAGAATGCCAATCTATACTGGAAGAAAAAGCTCTGTCATAACTTATTCTGCCTAACCACAGAGGCTGACATCTTATCTTATTAAAGTTATTTTATTTGTAGATGATTAACTTTACCATACTTTACAGTCGTTCGCTACTTTTGCTGAAGCACAGTTGTGCATCACTTCCAGGCCATTCCTCAGCTCATTAGCCAAGGCACTCTTCAGGTCATGCAATTGCAGTTAACTGCTCTGTGGCTAAGATAAAGAACTTATGCAGCCACTCACCTATGCATAAAGAACAAGAGTTCAGATCCTGCCCACCCAACTGGTCCTCCAGCGTCAAAGGTTGCCACCACATACACTCCTATCAATGCATAGTTTAAATCTTTATTTTAACTTGCTGAGGCAGACTTTGTTCTGTTTTTTTAAAGTGAGTAAGAAGTAAGCTGGTCTAACAGACCTTCTCAAACTCCAAATTACAGTGACATTTTATTAGTAAGCAAAACATCCCTAATTACAACAGAACTGCTGCACACCAAATCACTGTAATTCATTAGCTCTCAACTGAAAACATATTTTTAGCAATCTCAGGGCAAAATCTTCATAACAATGTGCTGTCCCAGTTTTCCTGTACTCCAGTTATCCTACTTGAAATGCTACAATGTGAAAAGATGTTTTCATTTAAAGCATCCATTCTCCGGGCATTTCCCTTTGGTGTGATTGCCTGGCCTCCTCACTAAGGACTGAACCTCCCCCTGTCACAACAAGCAGGTGTGTTCCTTGAGATGGAGAGTGATCCAACAGAAAAAATGTCACTGCCCCCAAAATGAACTACATAGCAACTGTGAGAGGACCAAGTAGAAAAGTGATTTAGGAACAAAAAGGTTGAAAATCACTTTGTAATGTTAAGAGGTTTTATTTTCCATTTCATCACTGAGAAGTAATAAACCAAGCACCCAGAAATCAAAGAAGGAAAGAAATATGTTTGGTCCTTTTGCTACACTGGAAAGCTCCAGCCCCTGTTGGACCAGTGTTGTTTTATTCCCCATAACGTGGATGAGGTCAGATGGTAAACTTCCTGAATTCTGACTCCAGCAGACGCCGTGTATGACAGAACAAAATCACTCTCGGGCACATTTTGTGTGTTTTTGTTTTTGATTTTTTTTAACTCGGGAGAATCAATTTGTGACAAGGAAAAGCAGACCTGCAGAATCACATTATACTGGAACAGTTTAAACATGCTGGCGTGTTCTTATCTTTTAAACTTAAACAAAAGCTGTTTACACAAACTCTTTAATGAATGCCAGGCCAATTAAACAGGCAAAACAACTGATGTATTAGAGACGCCAACACTTCCTTCTGTTGCTGGCACACTGGCAACTCACATAATTAAAAATGTATTCACACAGGCTCCAATCCTTAAACTGATGTGGTAATGATTTGGAACACCATACTTTGGTGTTGTTTCTGCATGCTTGGCTACTTTGGGGGTTGAATCAGACACAAAAAAAAACATGCTGAAAAGAATTAATATCTTGCTTAGTTCAGAGTGGCACTGACCACAATGGTAGGTTAAACACACATAGATCCCAGGCAGGCGCATGGAGGAGACCATGACCCACGTCCAGGGTATACCCATGTTGAGAAATATCTCACAGGGCACACACGTGGCTGCAGTGGAGAGGTGATGCCCATTCTGATGAGATTTCCTTCAGTATTGGCAGAGATATCACCACTGCCCCCATCATAACAGAATGTAGCAACCAAGCAAAATGCTTTGTGCCTGGCTTCTGTTGATATGACACTGGCTGTGCCTGTATTCAGTCCCAAACATGGTGACTACGTTTGCACCAATTGTCACTCAAGAACCTCACGAAGTCCATGAGAACAAGAATTCTAATCACTGTCAAGACAGATGAAATTCTTAAATCACAACCTTTGGGTTGTGGCCCCTTTGAGGGTCGAATGACCCTTTCAAGGGGTTACCCAATTCATAAAAGTAGCAAAATTACAGTTATGAAGTAGCAATGAAAATCATTTTATGGTTGAGAGGGTCACCACAACATGAGGAAACATATTAAAGGGTTGCGGCATGATGAAGGTTGAAAACCAAGGTCTTAAATGGATATGTCCTTCTAAGTACATTGCTAGATGGTTCTGATTCATCGTGGCTGTATACACAGCAGAAGGAAACACCAAGAATATCAAAGTGAATAAGTTGAACCTTTCACATATGGTCCAAATTCCAGCCAGGCTCATTAGACATCCCCAAGTCATTGAGAGCAGCACGACACTCCAAGACTAACCAGTAGCCCTGCCAGCAAGAAACCCTCTTCCCACCTGACCGATTTTGAATATTTTTCCATTTTTGTGTCAATGCCATTTCTTTTTGAGTTCCTGACCAATTGTCCTCTGCTGGATGCCAATTCTTGTCTTGATGACATACATATTCCCTTCTGGGTATCAGAAGCACTGATTCTTTGTGATGGACTTCCTCGGGGTGGGTGTGGGTGGGGTGAAGCCTTGCAGTGGAAAAATGAGTGGAAAACGAGTGGAAAGCCCTGGAAGGAAGACTCCAGACACACATAAGCCTTGCAGCTAGTAATGGGGTATACCGGGTTCACTACACACATTTGAAATGCTCAGGCCCCAGTCACCTCTATCATTGAGTTCTCCTTCTGGGCTGGGGAACATGCCCAGGCCCACTTTTCCAGCCCTCTACCCTACTCTTACAATCCCACGTGGCCTGGCTGTAATCTTTACAGAACTAGTTCACCAAGCCTTTTCCCCCATGACTGCTGAGTGGAATAAAAACTCCAACCTTTAGGCACATCATTGTGGTTGTCATGGGTGTTAAGTGGTATAGCATGGGTTCTAACTCATAGCCACCCTCTGTGCAACAGAAGGAAACACTGCCCAGTCCTGTGCTGTCTCACAATCGTAGCTAGGCTTAATCCCATTGTTGCAGCCACTGTGTCAATCCATCTCATTAGGGGTCTCCCTCTTTATTTTTGTTGACCCTCTACCTTACCAAGCATACAGTCCTTTTCCAGGGACTGGTTTTTCCTGATTACTCGTCCAAAGTATGTGAGATGAAGTCTCTCCACCCTCACCTCTAAGGAGCATTCTGGCTGTGCTTTCTCCTGGACAGATTTGCTTGTTCTGCTGGTAGTCTATTACAAAACATCTGTGCCAAAACTTCCTGCCACCAAGTTAATCCAGACTCAGAGAGATTCTATATGTGGGTTTGTCAGAACCATAAATCTCTCTGAGAGCAGACAGGCTCAACTTGAAGCTCCAATTATATTTCAAATCATACAAAAGGAACTGAAATAAAGTTAGAAAAAAGGAATCAGGTCCCAAAATAATCTCAACAGAATGAAATTCCCCAACCATTTTTACCAAAGAAATTCAGTTTCATGATAAATCAATAGCATAAACAAAGGATTCAGACAAAGTGGTCAATGTAAGTATGAGCAAAAAAGACAATCTCTGGCAGTGATAATGGACTGCTGAAAGTCCTGGTAGCATAGCACTTACTCGTTGGGCTGCTCACCACAAGTTGAGCAGTTTGAAACCAACAGGGGGCAATTCTACCCTGTCTGAAAGGGTTACTATGTATCAGAGTCAATTTTCACTTTGAGTGGGCTACAAGTTCCAGAGAAACCAATAGGGAAATACCCCTGCTCAAATTAATACTCGGAACATGAGAAGCAATGTCTTCTGGAGAGTTTCTCACAGTATAGAGCTCGCATATGTCACACACAGTTTTAGATGCCATACTTTTACAGCTATCCTGACAAGCCAGGTAAATAGAAAATAATAATTTCCATGATAGTAATTTCAAGCCCACAGCCCATATACCTTTCCCAAACAGAATTAAAGCAGAGCATAATAAAAACCTGATGCCTTTTATTCCTGAGGGGTTGTTTGTTTGGGTTTTCAGACCTAAGACTTCTAGGTTTCATTCCTGGTTATTAGGACTTCTTTCATTTTTCATTTAAGGAATTAAGAAGAATGAGGAGAAAGAAAGATATTCTAAATAAAAACAAAACTTGAACATAGGGTAGGCTGAATATGTCTCATCTATTTATTCTCATCTATTTAAAGATTAGATAGCTGGTAACATTTAAAATGTAAGCTCACTTGCTTAAAGTTCTAAAGCCATAAATAATTACCATAATTGAAGGTGTGCATCTGGCATTTAATTACAAAGGGAGAAGTAACAACCAAATTTGTGATCTGTAGATAATAGCAAAATGTCACATTCAGATAGCGTATGCTATTTGAAAGAAATGCATCTTTGGAATCAAGATATGAACATAAATAAGATTATACATATGTTAGTTCTTATTTTATGCAAACTAAATAAGAACCTTACTTGACCATTAGTGTCTAATGGGACAATTTCTATTTAGCTTGAATTTAGATGTCTTAAAATCTTGAAGTCCTTTCCTCCCAAAAAAAGACTATTATGTAAATGCCTAGAATCATCATCTATTTTCTTTCCAAGAGCCATGGTATGATAATTAACTTTCTGAATTGAGAGAATAAAACAATGTAAAAAGGAGAGTGTTTTACTTGTGTGCTGGCAGTAAAATCAGTGCTTTTTAAAGATAAAAATTACAGCTCATGAAGAAAAAAAGAATCATAATTTGAAGATATAGATGAATTACTTGGTCTTGTCAAAGAAAGTCCTTTTTGTCCTAAGACAGCAAAGGAGCAAGTGAACATGTTATATGATGATTCATAACTCTTCAAAATAGCCAATGAATGTATAGGCTTGTGATTCCTCTAAGTGAAAGCACCATGTACTAAATTTCGTATTATTAATTCCAATGCAACACTGTCTTCCACGCTATTTGTACCTGCTAAAGCTTAAATTGGATGTGTTAGTCCAAGTAGTCTAGAGAAACAAATCCAGGGAGACACATAGGTGTATAAAAAGAATTTTATATACAACAACAATTGAATCTTGAGAAAACATCCCAGCCCAGTCCAGATCAAGTCCATTTGTCCAATATTTGCCCATTTGTCTATACTAATCTATAAAGTTCTCTTCAGACTCACATAACACATGAAATGATGCCAAACGCAGGAAGATCACAGGCCAGTCGATGGAAAGTCTTGTGGATCCAGTGGCATTGTAAGCATCTCAGCACTGGCAGGGGTCTCCATGTGATTCATCCAGTTCAGGGCACTATCGTGGCTCCATGTATCTTGTCAGCAAGCCTGACTCACAGGGACTGACCATGTCTCCTCCCTCCAGTGAGCTATTTATTTCTGGTGTGCCTCCAAACGAGGTCATCAAGCTCCAACCCAGTTGATAACCTAGACTCCACCTCTTCACTCTGAATCCTCAACTTGACACCAGATTATTTAACTGCCACAGTGGATATTTTCTCACAAGAGCTCGACTCATCATTCAGCAGGGGTAGATAAGCGCGCCCTCAGGAAGGATTTATACAATTCCAAACCACACTAGAAACTTGGAATGGAAATAAAATAAGGCAGGGCCTCTGCCTTCAGGAAGTTTGCGGAAGACGAAGGCAAACTGGTAGACCACAAGTTATGGCATAGTGATCAGAACTACTAGAGATATCTGTATAAGGCTATGAGAACATAAGAAGCAGCATGACGTGTTAAGGCAATGGTTCTCAACCTTCCTAATATGCCACGACCCTTCAATACATTTCCTCATGTCGTGGTGACCCCCAACTACAAAATTGTTTTTGTTGCTACTTCATAACTGTAATTTTGCTACTGTTATGAATCGGGCAGCCCCTGGGAAAGAGTTGTTCGACAGTCTCTCCCCGCCCCCCCACCCCGTCCCAGCCAAGGGTCAGGACCCACAGGTTGAGAACCACTGTTAAGGGAGGCTTAGAGAAGGGTGGCGATTCTGCTGAAAGGAGAAAAGAAATGAGTGTGGTGCGTCTTCACCCAGGAACAAGACCAGTAGTAGGCGATACCAACGGTTGTGGTGCCAGGGAGATCCCAGTGTGGACAATAAGGATGAACTAGTCCATATTTTTGTAAGATCTATTTGCATTATTTAAAATATGGGTTACAATTTCCTATACTAATAGTATTTTATGAATCAGGCAACTACCTGCATTTTCATAAAATCAGAAAAAAATCTGTTTTCTTATAATTAAGAAAAAATAACAGTTAAACTCAGACATTCAAGTAAAGAAACATCATCAGGATTTGGGGTTCTCAGCTCACTCTTGAAAGTTCTGTGTTAACACCTCCAACTTGCCTTATTCATTATAAATTAGTAGCTTGATTAAAAATTTAGTTGGACTGATTAAATTGTCAGGTGTTAAACAATTTACCCATAAAAATTTGTTTGTACCGTGCATTCATTTAGCCAAGCACTTTCAAATACATATTTCTCTTCTCTAAAATGTGTTTGTTTCATCAGTTGTCAAATTTCTATCTATTCACTACAAATATGTTTTAAAGTTAGGGAATAATTTATTAATTATTCTACATTTTCTGGAGATGGGATTAACTTAAGGTGCTCGAAACAGAGTCAAAGCAGAGTCTGAACACTTAGATGGCATGATTTTAAGAGCTTGAAAAGCCAACAAACAATAGCCAAAACAAGACAAAACAAAAAACTCCTGCATTCTGCAAAAATTTCTACTAGTAGAAATTAATGTAAAAATAATGTAAAGCTTCACATTTTTCTGCTAAAATTTAAAGACTGATAGAATATGGACATTTAAAACTGCATCAGATAGTTGTACCTGTGTGCAAATAAATTTATAGTTGCTCTTGGGAAGACTTTGAAGAGGCTAGGAGTATATGAAGACTCGGGCATACAGGAGAGGTCAGGTGATAAATAAGAGTAAAAATGGATACAGAAATAGCAAGTTGGGACCAATGAAAACAAATTTAACTTGCTTAACAACATTTGAGAAAGTCTACATAAATATGAAGGAAAGTTATTGTTAAATACCCGATGCTATTACTGATAAATTTTGAAAATTTGGAAAAGAGCTATGGTACCTACTGGTTTTTCTTAGCTTATTATAATGAAAAATTTTAATATGAGTACTACTTTGAAAAAGGTATATATCCAAAGCCAATTCAGTCAGAAACCTTGGTAACTAATGTCCCCTTCCCTAGCACACACTCAAAACTAGCTATAAAAAAGTCAACTAAGGACAGTATAGCCCAGACACACAAAATAATATCTTCGTGGTTACAACTCTTTTGATCCTGAAGATATAGGTGGAGACCTAAACAGGAGAAATGGGGCCTCAGTCCGAAAACAGTTTTATGGTCCACAGGAACTATGAATCCCACTGCCTACCACTGTGCAGCTAACAGTCTCGTGGGAATCTGTTATATGTCTGCCTACTCAATAATCCCTTCCTTGGTTTATAAAAGATATGTATGTAAATGAAACTAGATTAATCTGATTCTAATTTACAATTTTAGATCTGAACCGTACCTTTATGCAACACGTTTACACTTTTAAACAACTACCTTTGTGAATTAGTCTTGGAATTATCTAATATTTAACTCCTGTCAGAACATCTAAGCAAGACTACCTTTTTTTGGGTAGATGTAGAGTTCTTACAGCCCTAAGATAGACTCATAAATTAATTTGTCTTTCCCAGCTATGGCAGCTATAAATTCTTAGAAGACTGAATTGGGATTATCTCTTTGGCAGTCAAGAGCCAATAAAGCAAACAGAAGCAGGCAATAAGAAACAGTCTTGGGGCTGAGCCCCGGTAGCATAGTGGTTGAGGGCGGGACTGCGGCCCATTGGCTTGGCGGTTTAAATCCAGCAGCAGCTCTCCGGGAGCAAGGCTGGGTAGCTCCCATGTCCACCAGAGGACAGTGATGCCCCCCCAAAAAAGAAAAGAAACAGTCTTAATGAAATTCCTTAAAATGGACATCTCCTCTCACAAAAATGGTGGATGGAGGAACACGTCTCAAGCCACCTGTCCCCTCTGCTCTTGGGAGATGGGTTGTAGCAACAGAAAAATTTCTGTGGCCACACTGCTTTGAACAGCTGCCAGGATTTCTCTCTGAAATAGAAATTTGATTTGGAAAAACCATACCATCCTCTGTTTAGTATGTAAGTCAGGTGCATTCTAAGTGAAGCAGGTTTATTTACCCTTCCTAAAAATATATATCTAAACAAATTTCCAACTTGAGGAAGTCACATAATGTGACATTTGTTGAGAATGCTTGCATGCCTGAATATTGGGAAGTAAAATATTTTAAAATTTAATTGTAGTTTCAAACTTTGATGTTAGTAGTTCCTCTATCTGGAATCTATTTAAAGCACAAAAACTACTTAATGTTTCCATCACATTTTTTAGGAAATTAGCTTCAGGAAAATCATCTGTTTGAAGAAGGATGTTCACAGAAACTAGTAGCACATAGTAGCTGTTTTTCTTGGCAGTGCTTCTTTCAATTACGGGTGTTATCTCTGTGAAGAACTGCCTTCTTTTTCTCTCCCAAAGTGATCACATCAATGAGAAGCACATTAAAATGGGAGTTTACATACCTATTATAAACATTTTTCATCCTAACATTGACCATTGGCAGCTTATAATATTGCCCCTTTCACACCAGAACTCTACCACCTAAAATGGACTTCACATCTTTATAGTGAGAAGAATTGTGATAATTTTAGCAAATCTTAGGAGAAAACATCTCCGTTACTTAGTATTCTATATTCCTTGACTTTATAAGTGGAGATGCATTGCCAAAAAGGGGGGGGGGGTGTAAGTGGTGAGAGAAACAGCATGAAGCAAACCCTTAACCTGAACATTTTAAGATCCTTAAATTTAAGTAACATTTTAAGATCCTTTCATATTTCACAGCCACAAATCAGTCACCCAGAACAAACTCAATAAATTTTGCATTAAAGTGAGAAACAATGTGATCCAAATGTTGATCATTAATAAAAAGATTAAAGGTTAACTAAGAGTTCCTTCCACTTGTAGCCATTATGGAGCAACAGAAACTACATGTACACTTCCACCTTAAACAATCAGAAAATAGGACCAGATAGGTGAAGCAAGTGTTTCAGACAGGGGACAACAGGAGCTGAGGTTATGGTCTCTAAGATAAGATAATAAACAAAGTGAACACTTTGATTTTTCTTGCTTCTGTATGGAAAAGTCAATGCCATAGTTCAAGAGGGGTAACCTAAATTGTCTCAATGGTCTCACTCAAATGAGAAGACAGAGTTTAGAGTTCAAAGCTGCCAAGGCAGCTAGTAAAAATTTCATCTCAGACACCTTAAAGAATAGTTCCAATCTGTTCTATAGGGTTGATACGGGTCAGAATAGACTCTAAGGTCAGAATAGACGCTATGGATCAGAATAGACTCTAAGGTCATTTGGGTTTTATTTATTTATTTGTTTATTTATTTATTATATCATCAAGGAAGTATTCAAAAGTGTGGCTATACCTGTTGGTACTTAACGGGATAAGCTTTCTGTGGTAGACTGCACCTGTGTATACCAGAAGAAATTTATTTAGCATGAATAGAAAAATGGGGCTCAATCCATAAATGTGTTTGTAATTCAGTATTCTTTATGCACTGATTTTTATCAAGAACCAAATTCGACAATCTCAAAAGCATCGATACAAAGTATACCCAAGGATTTATCTTAAGCAATAAACGCACTGTTGTTCTTCCTGCTGTGAGCTGGCAGGTGTCCTTGAGTTAGTTTAACTCAGCAGAACTGTGCAACAGAATGAAACGCGGCCTGGTGCTGTGCCAGCAGCACAATGGGTGCTGTGTTTGAAGCCCATGGCTCCAGTCTTGGTGTTAATTCATCTCATTGTGGGTCTTCCCCACCAATAAACCAAAACAAACGAGTTAAACAATTTTTCAAGATATCCACCATATAAATCAAAATACATCATGAAATTTAAATATATATATATTTATCCTGAATTCTGTACTAATCCTTGGTCAAGAAAATGTTATATAGAATTATATAGAGTCTATGGGAACCTTGGAAGACATGTGCATTTATCAGAACTCAAATTCAGAGTCGTGGGGTCTCTGATGCACGATGACACTGCAGGGCAGGGTAAAACCACCCTTGTGGGTTTCTGACCCTGTAAGTGTTTGCAGGAGTAGAAAATCTCATATTTCTCACTCAGAGCAGCTTGTGGTTTCAAACTGCTAACCATGCAGTTAGTAGCCCAACACGTAACTCACTACGCCACCAGAGCCCCATGTGCCCATCTAACCAAATGAAAAGATTAAATACTATGCTGAAGCACCAGATATTTATTATCCATATTAATGCAAGGAGCTTTCATAGCAGATGAGAAAAACAAAGGTAAGTGGGTAACAAAATGGAAAATAAAATGACATAGATTAAAGATGCAACAGTGGATACCAAACCCAACCCCGTCGCTGAATTGATTCTCTATAATGGATGGAGACTCCCCACTGGTTTCCAGCAGGCCTTAAAAGTAAGGACTTCATCACTCCACTTTTAGTAATGCTGATAGAGTGCTCCAAACTCTATGCAATGAAGCAACAGAAAGTGAAGTTAAACGAAGAGATAACTCTATCTCAAATGCTACTTATGCATACATGAAAACACAAAAGCAAGTCTCTTTCAACATCAGCCAACCTGATAAGAACAACAGCAAAATAAAAACTGAAGAGACATTGTATGCTGAGCACAATGTTGCAACTTCTTAGTTGCATGGCACATTACAGGTGTTCAAAATGAGAAGCGATTCCACAAGGCTTGCAAAAAAAACTATTAATAATGAACTAACAGAATTACATGAAAAGTGCTCAGTACAAATTTAATGCACTTTGCAAAATAAATACATACAGTAGTATAAAACCATCTTATAAGCCTATAAACCCTCTAAACCATAGCCTAGTCTTCCACACTTTAAACAATAAAACAAGCGGTTTTTTACACTTGCAGTCCATATCATTCTACAGTACATAACTCGCCCTCACCTAGTAGTTTAATGACCCCCAAAGTCACTATTTGACTAATGGGGACGAGGATAGAGCTGGTGGAGGTAGGAAGGACAGATAAGTCATGTTCCTTGAAGAGGAGAAGGCAGACAGAATGTATTCCAGACTACCCTGGCCTATTCAGCAAATACAAATACATGGTGTGGCGGTCATGTGTTTATGTTAATTTCATGATTGAGATGTAGGGGTGGAGTCTAGCCTGTTAATATGGAGCTAGACATTGAGTAGCCAATGAGACCTCTGTGTAGGCATGGCTTTCTCCTGGGACTTCTGGGAAATCTTTCAATATTTCCCTCAAGGAAAGAAGAAGCTATCTCCCCAGTTGTTGGGACTTAGTCTCAAAGAAAACGAACTACAGACAAGACAAGATGGCAGTGTCCAAGAAGCTGAAAGAGCCAGAGAAGTCACACAGCCTTGCCCTGATGGAACCAGACCTCTGGAGGTGGTGACGCCACGTGGAGACCCCTGCCAGCACTGAGTTGCTTCTACCACCACTGGATGCTGTTGATGGACCCTGAGCCCTGGAAGCAAGAAGCCATGGGGAGACCCCTGCCAGTGCCAGGACTCTGCACCCAGTGACCTCATGAGTCAGAAGGAGACTTTATAACTGATATCAGGCATATGGGCTAATATCAAACTTATCATTTTGAACTGGACTAGGTTGGGATGTTTTCTTAATGTCTTATTCCTCTCGTATATAAACCGTACCCTTATATATGTGTGTGTCTATGAGTTTGTTTCTCTACCCAGACTAACACACATGGGACACCTGTAGTCTGTGATTTTAGATGTTAGAGGTCAGGGAGGAAATCACAAGAATGAGAAGATAAATGAAAGCATTCGTTGACTATAGACGCGGGCATGAGATATGTAAAACAAGTCTTTTTTTAACTATGAAAAATACACTCCTTTCTCTCATATTTAAGCAAGTATAAACAAATCTACAAAGTATCTTTTTGGCCTCCTCAGAATCAATTATTTCAGCTTTATTTTTTAAGTGATTTATTTAAATGGAAGTGAATTGGAAAGTGATAAAATTAAGAAATTTTATATTTTCTTCTTGTTATACAGATATAATTCTGGAGTAGACATAACATAGACCAGAGAGAACTATAATTTGGGGTTTTAAACCAACCTAGAGATGGTACCAGCCTCCACATCTTCCACACCTTATTCTAAATATCAATAGGGGATAAGCAACAGGGTCTGCAATCACTGTCAACAGAACAAAATGTGTCTGAGTTGTTGAATGGAAAACTAATTTGTTCTGTAAACGTTCACTCAACTCACAATAAGAAGTTTTTTATAAAAATATATATTTTTACAAGTAATTAGGAGAAAGAGACCTAATCAACCACAAGTTAAAGTAAACTGAAAAGTCAGCTTGACCTCTCAGTCATTAGCGTTAACTCTCAGTAATTACCCATTCCTTCATTTTCGTTGAGGAGCAGTACAATACCTTCAATTTGATCACAACACCTAATTTGATCACCCCTTTCCTAAATGGAACTATATATATGGGGTGCTGAATGTCGGTCACCTGACATTGAAGAAATACATTTGGGGCCACATTTGCTTAGAATAGCTCTTGAACTTTTCTCAAGATTTTGAGAGTTGAGTGAAAAATTGCTCCTGATTTTATACTGAAAAGTGCATATCTTGAGCTACTTGACATTCTCAATCTATTAAAAACAGATGGCCAGTGCTGAAGCTGATAAAAGGAGGGGGTTAACAAAAGAAAACAGCTAAAACTAACAGTTTCAGAGTCCTGTTAGCAATTGGGGGAAAAAAACAAAGAGGGAATCGAACCAGTAAATCACAGTCACAGAGGGGAGTTCAATAACCAAGCACCAAATGAGAAAAGTTGATTTTCTTTAGTTTTGTAAATATGAAAGAGCAGTGATCAGGAAAACTCCAATCAAACCATATCTAAAGTAGGTGTAGCTAAAAGTCCCAGATACTACAAAGGACTTCCCACCCCATTCACATACACATGCAAATTACAAGATTTATAAGAATTCTGAAAAAAAAGAACCATTTGGTCTCAGTAAAATAGGTGGAAATTTTGAGAAATTTGGAAACAAAATTCTACCTGTATTTTATTTTATTTTTTGTTGCTTTTTGAGTGGCATCACTGCTCTGGTGGGAGTAGGAGGCCCAGCCTTGTCCTGGAGAGCTGCTGCTGGATTTGAACTGTCAACCCTGTGGGGGCTGCAATCCCGCACACAACCACTAGGTCACCAGGGCTCATAAAACCATGTTGTCCATTTAACAACAATGTCATTCTGCATAGTACTTCTAGAAGTTGACTGATTAAACATTGTGTTCCATATTCAAAGAATTCTAACTCGAGCTGAGCCCCGGTGGCGTAAGTGGTTGAGTGCGGAACTGCAGCCAGCAGGCTTGGCAGTTCAAATCCAGCGGCAGCTGGGTAGCGCCCACGACCACCAGAGGCAGTGATGCCCACAAAAAAAAAAAATTCTAACTCAATACACCCCCCCAGGAAAAGGCAGCCCTTTATTGCCTTCAAACTTCTTAGAAAACCCAACGTCACCACCTCTCCCACAACATTTTTGTGGTTTATTTGTGGTATCCCCTTTTCCAGAATGATCATAGGGGTTAGTAAGAATCCTTCAGTTTATGAAAACTCCAGGAAGAAGATCCTGGATCTGAAGAATGAGATGTGGACTTGCTATTATAGAGATTTGTGCTGAGTATTTTATATTTCCTACATGAGACCTGAAAGGTGCGTTGATTATGTACCAATAAAATTTGGTTCTATGAGAACCTCAAACACTAATAGTCAATGAAGTTCCTCAGGTTCTTCCCACCTCCGGGTCCTCTGTGCTAGTGACAGAGCTCTATGCCCAGGCAGCAAGAAGAGAAAGCAGGTGGCTGGTAAATGGCAAAGCACAGTGTTTATACCTCTATAAAGACTCCATGAGAGAAAGACTAAAAGAAAAAAACTAAAAAGGCATATCTCTACAAATAGATTCTTATTGAAGAACGAAAAGCAGGTGTTTAGAAAAGACAGTGATAAAGGAATTAAATAGAAACTGTTATGCATGTTTCTCAAACATGTTTTATTAATTTCTCAAACATTTATTATTTAAGGACCAACAGATTTAAATGCACCTGTCAGTAACCTGGTTGCTACCCTAGACCTACTGAATCAAAACCCCTCAGGTTGATGCCCAGAAATCTGCATTTTTACAATGCTCCCCAAGGTAACTTACTCACATTTAAGTTTAAGAATTTAATTTAAGTATAGTCAAGGAACTTAATCAACAACTCTGTAACCTTGAGTTTATGTGGAAAGCCCTGGAGCACAACAAGCTGAAAGCTTGTTCGGTAGTTAAGAAATGCTTTTCAAACTACTTTTTTCTTCCATCTTGCCGTTAACTTACTATAATGCAAATAAACATTTAATCCTTTGTAAACGCAAATGACCTGATTCTAAACTATTTGATCAGTTTCTTTCATTTATAAAACAAATGAAACATGTATGTATAAAATATTGTATGGAGTTACTATTCAAAACAATATTTGAATGTTTCCAGTAAGAATGTAACCATCTAATTTGTAAAACATGGGGTCCATGTTGTTGCACATAAATTGGGTTAGACACATTTAGTCTAACTCATCTACAAATTTCTTTAAAACAGGCCATCTGTGAGAGGTTAAGGCATGCTTCTGTAGAATCACTTATCCCTGACTACTGCCAGAAGAAGTAACCTCCTCAAAGAAGAGGGCATCACCCAACACTATTCATTTGAGGCTGGACTCAATTCCACTCAGACGCCAACCAAATGCTCAATCACAGAGGGAGCTATCACGGCCCTCTCTCAAAGCAGGCTGTCTCACCCCCTGCACAGGCCTTGTCACAGCTTCCTAGGGCTGATGCCTGAACTCCTCCACCTTCATATGTTCTGGTTAGTTACCTGGTACAGCACAGGCAAGTGTCTGAACATGTTTCTTTTATAAAATGGGTATTTACAGCAACTCCACTCTTGGATCCAAGTTACTAAAAAATGACAGTTCTCTAAGAAATAACAAAGATCTCTGGGAGGTGTAAATGGCTTGCATTTGACTACTGTCTGAAGGTTTTCTGTTTAAACCCACACTGCAGGGTTGTGGAAGACAAGTTCCAAAACCTGCTTCTGACAAGATAGTCAAGAATACCCCACGAAACTTAGTACAAATCAATCAGATATGGGATCCCTATGAATTTAAATCAACTTACAGGCAGTGGATTTCAAGAAATTACAAATCATAAGGATTTTTGTGAGATGATGGACTTGCTGATACACTACCTTTACAACAAAGACATGAGGGATTGAAATCAACATTTGGAGTCCATGGAGTATAGAAGAGAGGATAAAGAAGTGGACAGGATACTTACTAGAACAAGCTGAGCAAAAGGAGAATGAGAAAGAAGGCAAAGGAAATGGGTAAATGGTCAGCAGGCCTGAAAAGAAAAGCCAGTTTGAACTTTGGCAAGCAGCCCTCCAGGAAAAAAAACCAACAACTGATCACTTTCTGTGCCCACCCACATCAGCAGTAGCTGGCAACCAGAAGGGTGCTACATCCTCCTGGTTCCTGATGCCCTCCTGGGAACTGGAAAAGCGGCCACCTCCCACCCTCATATACCCAGTGTCTATCAACACTCCATCCACTACTCATTCTCCTTGCTGGTCTTTTCTTGTTTGAACCCACCCTTCTCACCCCAATTGCTTTTAGGGTTTGTTCCTGTGTGTTGGGCTGCAAACAGAAAGGTCAGTAGTTTGAAATCACGGGCTGCTCTGATGGGGGAGAAAGACGCCGCTTTCCACTCCTGTGAAGAGTTAGAGTCTTGGAAGCTCACAGGGGCACTTTCACCCTGTCCTATAGAGTCACTGTGAGCCAGCATCAAGTCCATGGCAGTGAGTTTGGTTTGGGTCCCCGTCATTATTATTATTTTCTTTTTCAACTTTTACTTATCTCTCCATTTTCTTTCTGTGTCACGCTCCACTGGGTAGAACACAGCAATGGTGCCCCCCTGGCCCAGCCACATCCTTACCTCCTATAGGCACTTCTACTAAAAAAGAACAAAATGGACACCTCTCAGTTCCCAAACTCCAAACATTATCCCTGCGGTCACGATATACAAATCAGCCTGGCACTTATGCAAGGACAAGCAGACACATTGACAAATGGAACAGCACTGAGAGCCCCATAAAGAAATCCATCCACCTACAGACAGGTGATCTTTGACAAAGAACAAAAACATGAAAGGAGAAGAGACAACCTCTAACAGGTGTTGCTGACCAAACTGGATATCCATCTTCAGAATGACCAAGATCCATTTCTCACACCAAATACAAAATGGAACCCAGATGGATTGAAGATCTAAACAATGATAAAGAATGATAAAGATAATCCATTAAAAATTAGAGACACTTAGGTGCCTTGTTGCATGGTATAAATATACTATCAAATATAATGGAAAACATACAAACAATAGAGAAGAAAGTAGACAACTGGAACCTGGTAAGAGTGAAACAGACACCTGCCTCAAACAATTTCACCAGAGTTCAGAGAGAACAACCAGACTGTGAGAGATTTTCAGCAATGCCCAGCAAACAGGGAATTAAGAATAACATTAATAGGAAGTTTCAATACCTTACCAAGAAAATAATTCAACTACAAAGTATGCAAAAGAACATGACCGACATTTTGCCAAAGAGGACATTCAAGCAGCCAACAAACATATGAAGAAACACTTGCATTACTAGCTACTCTAAAAACATAAAATAGCCATAAGTAACAAAATTCAGAAATCGGAAAACAGTAAATATTGGCGAGGATGTGGAGAGAATGGAAACCTCTTACGCTGCCAATAGAACCGTGACATGGTGCAACCACTGTGAAAAGCAGCGTCATGACTCCTTAAGAAGTTGGGAATACAAACAGCATGTGATCCAACAATTCCATTACTTAGTAGGCAAGAGCCATGACACAATTAGATACATGCACACCCACATTTATCACAGCACTCTTCACAACAGCAAGAAAGACAGAAAAAATCAAAATGTCCATCAGTGGAAAACTGAATGAACAAATTAAGGTACAGACACACGATAGAACAGTACACAAGGCTAAAAATCAATGATGAGCTTACAAAATACTTCATAACATGAATGAACCCAAAAGACAGCGTGCTGGAATGAAACTGATCAATCACAAAAGGACAAACATCATGAGACTACTATTATAAACAGAAAAGAAAAGGTTTTCACAAGAAAAGAATTATTCTTCGATGGCTACTAAGTGAGAGGGGGCTCCACGGACAAACCCACTGCGATTGGGTCAATTCTAACTCCTAGCATACATAGGGTTTCAGGGCAATAAATCTCAACTTCCTTCTGAGGAGTTTAAACCAACACTTGTGGTAAGCAGCAGTACTAACTACCAGGGCTCCTGAGGGGAGAATTTGAGGGAAGGTAAATCATTGTCTACAGGGTAGACAAGTGCTAACCTCAATGAAGGGGGAGGCAACACACAGCGAGGCTAGAAAGAACACTGTGGAGGCAGAGAAAGAAAGTGGGAGAAGTGCACAAGTTAAAGGCAACAAAAGTGACCAGTCTCTCTCTCTCACACACACACACTCCTGCAATGATGCTGATCTATGAGTAGATGCATGGAGAGATATGAAAGCTGAATGGTGAGGGAGAAAGAGTGAAAATATCCATGCTGCAAATGTACTCATGAATGTGGTGACGCATTCGGCGGATAAAGATACATGAAAATGTCCTAGCTAGAACCTTGATGAAAGGAGTCTCTAGACCTGAGGTTCAGGATGATAGTCTCAAGGGACATCAGGATTCACTGGCATCACAAAATCCACAAATACTATGTTCTACATTCTAACTTGATGAGAAGCAGGTGGATTCTTTAAAAAAAAAAAACATGAGCAACAGCCTAAGATGCAACTATTGGTCCCTTCCTGTCACAAGGAGAAAAAAATAAGGCAAATAAATGGTAGATGCATGTAAATAACCAACCCAGTGTATATTCACTGGAGGCTACTGAAACATAAGGTTGAACAACCTTGAGAACAGAATAACAGGATGATGCCTCGCTACCACTCTCAGCTTCTCTGATAAAGCAGCACATTAAAAGGTCCCCAGTAGTACGGGATAAAATATGGAACAAAACTTAAAAATCACCAAAAAGACCAGGCATACTGGTCACAAAGGGCCTGGGGAAATCCCAAAGACTATGGCCCTAAGTCACACTTCAGGTGAGAAATGAGCACGGCACAGTGGCAAGATTGTCAGTCCAACAATAAACAGGACTATCCGGGGAGCAATAGCACTAGGGATGTATGCACATCTTAGAATAATCATTCACTGAAGGTGCCACAGGTAGCATCTACCCAAGAACAAAGTCTGGAAGTGTTAGGAAAGGATTATGAAAGCAAGTAGAATAAAGTTGGGCTTTTTTATTTGGTTTGGTTTGGGTTTGGGGATGGGGAGGGATGTACACTGGTGGCAGGGAGTTAAAGGGAGACAATGCCAAGGAGTCCAGGAAGAAAAAGAATATCTGGAAATTTAATGTGGTAACAATTATATAATTCTGCTTGATGTGATTGAACTATGGAATTATATGCTTTAGGTATTAATTCCTAATTAATAATAAAATGTTAAATCACAAAGTAAGAGATGCAAATTAAATAGACATAACAATCAAATGCAATGCAAAAACAAAAGCAAAATGAGCATGATTAATAGAAAATACAAGGAGTGATGCTAAAATGTGACTTGCACTCAAAGACATGAAAAAAATGTGCATTCGTTGCTGAATGGAAAACTGATCAGCTCTGTAAGCCTTCATCCAATTCATAAAAAAGGTAAGGAAGAAAATTAGAAATCACATACAATTTTAAGAACACTGATCCATTCTACACTGTACATTCAAATATAATGAAAAGGTGATAATCATATTTTGATGAATTAATAATATATTTAGCATGCATGAATGGAAGAAGCCAAGTAAGAAAACCTTGTACAAAAGAAATAATACATCTGTAATTTGAATAA